>PVJL010003008.1:7779-114976 GCA_004026885.1 Lyroderma lyra | reverse complement strand
CTAAGCCACAGTCCTGATATTTTCTGGTGAATTGATAACGACTGATGTTTAGCGTTTCTGCATCATTTTCCAATGTTATAAATCTGCCTCCCCCACTGGGCTGTTATGAAAGACAATCTCCGTTGTTCTGCTCTCTCATAGGAAAAGAACTAGCAATTCACCTGTTCGTAAAGTGCTTGTGGGAAACATTTTGAAAGAGAAAAAAGGCAAAATCATTGACAGTGACTTGAATATGTTTTGATTATAACAAGTAGAGAGTAAAGTGCCGTTGAACTCTTGGTGGAAATGGTATCCATAGAGTAGACCACCCCCCACCTGGGCTAACAGGAAAGCCCTACTGCACAGAGGGGTGGCTGCAGGCACGCGCAGCAGGTGTCACTCATGTGAGAACGTGAGGCAGGGGGAATGGGGGGAACCATGTGCACGCCTGAGGAGGACAGAAACCTCACACACGGGGGCAGAGGCGCGATGGAAATGTGCTCCTGGGAGCCAGCAGTCCCCAGCCAGGGAACTGGGGAGAGCCTCTACCTGCAGTCCAGCTGCAGACATGGGTGAACCCAAAGCACTCTGTGACCTGAGGCCTGAAGTTCCTTGTTGGAGCCACACACCCAGGACCCCACAACCACTTGTGCAGGACGAGCACCCCTAGGGGAGGGATGAGGAAGCACGTTCCACAAACAGCCAATTCACAGCAGCGCTGTCTGGGCCACGTGGCAGCGAACACCTTTGTTGGAGCCCAGCAGTCTGGTCTTCTAGTCGCCTTGCACGACACTTTTGTTTCACTAAAAATAAAAGGGTGGTGGGAAGCCAAGGTCTCTCTGTCACTTGCCTGAGCAGCTGCCTCTCTGGTTGCCATGGCGACCCAGCATTTCACAGCTCCGTCTCGTGGATGGGAACCCCTGGCCCAGGGCCCCCCACCTCCATGGCTCTGTGAGGTGCCGCCAGGCAGGTCTCCTGGTGCCAATTACTTGGAGGAGAAACGAAATCCTTGCTGTGCCTCTGGGTGGTGGGTGAGGGATGCACCACCTGCAAAGCTTGGAGATGGAACCGAAACATTTCTGCGCAGGCAGACCCGGGCATTCTGCTCCTGAACTATCTGGGTGCCGCTGGACAGCGCCCCGGGAATCCAGACCCGCGCTGCTCTCTACTCACCACCCTCAGCTCGGCCCTGGTCACAACTGGCAAATGAGATGTGTCCCTCAACAATCGTAGACTTAATAACAAGCCCCCTGCTTGCCTGTCCCCAGACACAGGCTACGGGGAGGCCAGCCCAGCCGTGCCTGTAGCTGCCCTGAACAAGATGGGCCCAAACGCCAACATCAGAGCAAGGACTGGGTGGTGAACGCAGGTAAGCTGAGTGTCGGATGCAGGACAGCACGGCAGACCCCTCGCGAGAAGGGCCAGGACCTCTCAGTCCCTGTAGCTGCAGGCATCCACCACGCAGTCCACACGTCCTGACGATGGCCCGGGGGGAAATGTGGGCATCAAGCCCACCTCCTCAGTGGACACCGTTTTCTTCAGGGAGATCTGACCATTCCTCCCTGAACCTTGGCATGGCCGGGAAGAGTCACCTGATCCAAAAGTCCTTACCCACCTCATGAGCCCACGAACCAGAGACAAAGGAGGAGGCACACTTCCTGTCCACGTCAACCCAGACCAGAATTACTCCCTTTCCCCCACAATGCTTTAAATATGTGGCAAGCGATAATAGCGGGAGAACGGGACATGCATTCGTGTCTGCGTCGGCGCACGCGTGTGTCTGTGCACGTGTGCGCATCTGTGTGTGTGCATGCGTGGGTAGGGGGTTACAGCCTGCACGTGAGGAGCGGAACGATTTGTCTGTGGGGCTGGGAGGCAGACATCAGTGCTCTGAAACCCAGTAAAGCAAAGCAAAGCAAATTATCAGCGCCGAGCACGCCCGAGCCGGGACGCCGCGTGCCGTGGGCTGCCTTCCCGCAGCCGCTGCCAGCCCGACAAAAGGTTTCGTGTCAGTGCCTGCAAGACTGCCTTCTCAGCACACGGCGCAGATTTTATTAAGTAATTCCGTGGGGAAATAACGTTTCAGACACAAAACTGGGCTTTATAAATAATTTGTAAGTAACGTATAGTGATGCATACATTCATAAATCACGGTTAAAGAAGCCGTGACTCAGCTGGATGTGACGTTTTCTGAAGGCCAAAAAAATAATCTGTTTGAATAAAGCCCAGAAGGGCCATAAAATCCAACACACTGGCCCCCACAACCCCCAAAGCAAAACCACCATGACATTTCATCCCACAGACATTCAGACTATTGTAACACTGTGAAAATCCCTGCAGACACAGCACACGCACATGCAAAGCAGTATTTTCAGGCACTTCATGGGCTTGCGGACACGGGACTGTGCTCCCAGGACAGCCCATGGCCACTGCTCAATGTCTTGGCACAGAAGTGACGCTGGCAGATGTGGCCTCGGTGTCCTACACGCTGGGAGGGAGCACCGACACCAGCCCCTTCCACCACGAGCGGCTCCTTAGCACCCATGCGACCCGGATCTGGGGCCCCATCACCTGCTGGGGGACTTCCAACAACGAAACGTGCTCAGCATCCTCCATGGTCACTCTGCGGCCGCTCACACGGTAGTGGAATTCGGAGCCCCGGTGGGGCCCCCCATGATGGGCACCGAGAGCCCAGACGCCTCGGTGGGCGCCGGTAGCACCCACCTCCTCCCGCTCAACCGAACCCCTCTGCCTCAAACCTCAAAAGCAGCTAAAAAGAAAGAAGGAAACTGATCAGCTGGAGAAAAACTTCCTTTGCACGAGGCTTTTCTTGACCCTCAGACACACCCCACAGGGAACTCATCGTGGATTTCGGTGGCCGCCTCGTGAGCTGGATGGATACCTCACACTGCGGCTCCTCACAAGGAACACCTGGTTAAAACAGGGGCTCCGAGGGCTGGCCGCCTCCCTCCCCTCTGGGGCTTGTGGGGAGTAGCCCGAGGGCAGAGCAGCTCCTCCTGTCACTGCAGTTACAGGGAGCTGCCCCCGAGCCAGGACACCAGGCGAACCCAGGAGCACATGCAGGTGGCCTTTCAGCTCCTGGCCCCCGCCTGCAGTCTCCAGGCCTCGGAGAGAGGGTGAGCAGGCCCGGCTCTGGAGCCAGCTTACAGGGGCGAGACAAGGAGAGCAGAGAGGGGAGAGCCAGAACATCCCGTCAAGTCAAAATCACCCTTGGGGGACGGGGCACGGAGCCAACCTGTCCTGAGGACTCCGGCAGAAGCAGGCGCGGCAGGCGGGGAGGTGGGGCCTCACAGACTGGGCCTCGGGAGCAGACACGGTCCACTTCCGATCAGAGCTGAAGGCCCGGTTACCGGGGAAGACTGAATTCATAGTCAGTTCAGTAACTCAGCGCATCATTGGCTGGCACCATTCAAAGAGGACGTTCAAATAAGCCAAACGAAGAGGTTTTTCATTCACCAGCCAGACGACAGTGACATCATGAACACGTCTTTGTTCGTCAGGGTGCTGACATGGGAGCCGCGGCTGGGACACCTGAGACTTGGGGTCATGCTGCCCAGGGCCATGCCAGGGCCCGCCCTGCCCCTCGTGCCTCGTCGCCTCGGCACCCCAGGCACCGGCATCTCCTACTTTCTTTGCTGCTAAGGGGCAGCAATGCCTAATGTTCTTTCAGGCCTCGCGTGTGACAATTTCTACTTTACACACCCAGGAAGCTCTTGAATGGAAGGGGCTCGGAAATGCCTGCACCTTGCCGTGTGCTTCAAAGACCTTCCTGCATGTGGTCCCCTCTGCCCCACGGCAGCTGTGTTCATGGGGTCCTTTCTAGGTGACAAGTGTGTGGGAGGGCAGGGAGGCCCCACCCACCAAGGACAAAAAGTCAGTGGCACAAACACCCACAAATACCCGACGGTGCAGGGGCTCCCACAGTCCCACGGCTCTGATAACTACCTGAGCAAACGCCCTGTCACACACGTTACCCTGGGAACGTCTGCTCAGGTGTTTCCTGCTGATTTGTCATCGGTGTACGTCTGGACACGTGTGCTTTAGGAGATGTGTGCGTGAGCACGTCTCCTCCCACCTGACTTGCCTCATCTCTCTCTTCCTGGTATCTTTTGATGAAAAGAAATTTTTCATTCTAACGTAACCTACTGTATCGATTTATTCCTTTGTGAGAGCACTGTCTGTACCTAAAACTGTTCCATCTGGCAGGACTGATCTGCGAGCGAAACACTCTGTAACTCTCATGTTAAAGCAACCTGTCTCAAGTTGGGTTTTTCAGTTCCTGCGGCGGGAGAGAAAGCGCGTGGGCAGACAGCTCCTGAAGCAGGAAATGCTCTGGGCTGAGAACCGGAGCCACTGAGACGCGCCTGCGGTGGCCGTGCAGGACCAGGGGTCCCGGGGAGGAAGGACGTCAGGGTGAGCGCTGCGGTCTCAGGCACCCGTCTGAGGCTGTCCACGTGGGAAGAGGCAGTGTGGGTGTTGGAAACGGGGGCATGTACCACCTCTCCTCCACCTTTTCTGGTCTAGATCCAGGGTAGGAAAGCTCAGGAGGTTTACAGAGGGACTGGGATTTCCCCTTCCTGAGAAGAGGCTGTGGCCATTTCTCTGTGCTGGTACTAGAAAGAAATGAAGACGGAGAGACAGATGTACAGAGAGGAGGGAGATGCAAACAGAGGCACAAGGACAGAGAGAGGCACAGCTAGAGTGCTGGTGGTCCCTAGACGAGGCTGTAATCAGAGGGCTCCTGCAGTGAGGGCACCCATTGGTGAACAAGGAGTCCAGGGTGAGACTGTCTGAGTCTCAGGATGGGGAGTGCACCTGGAGGCATGCCAAGTGAAGGCACCGGGCCAGCTTACAGGAACCAGGGACTCCTGCAGTCCCCTGCGACAGGAGCCTGGGCTGAAGACGGAGCTGGCTGGGGCAGGTTCTGCAGGTGGAGGCAGACAGGCCATCACAAGGGCTGGTTTTGTAGCAGCAAAACAGGGGAGAGCGGTGGGCGGCATGCAGGGCGGGAGTTCTGCTCCCATAGGGAGAGGGACGTTTCCAGGGAACCACTCCCCTGCCCCATACCACTGCTTGAATGCCAGAAAGGACACCAAGTCACGTGAGGGCGGTGACACTAGAAGTTTTGACCACGACGGGTCACAGAGGGGCCAAAGACTCCTGGGCCACCCTCTCTTCCAGGGAGCTCCTGGAAAAACTATTGTGCAATGAAAATGAAGCCTAACTTAGGCAACGGCAGGGATGATGACTCTGCTCCCACGCCTGCTTGTGTCATGAATGTCGCAGAGTGCGCTCTGAACTGCCTGCAGACGGCCCTCAAACTCGAGTCCTGGGGCTTCTCGGGTACAAAGATGCCCACTGCAGAATTAACTGAACACCCGACAGTAAATGAGCAAATACTGACAACGTTAGGCTAACAGCAACTTAAAATACACAGTTACATCTTTCATAATGAAGGCCACCGTCTACTTGACACATCGGTGGCACAGGATTCTTCAAGGTCCCTCTACCCGCCCACTGCAGGCAGCTCAGCACGGATGTGTCTGTGGGAGGCGAGGGGACCCTGGGTAGGATCAAGCTTGGTGCTCCGACTTCTCTGTAGACACTGCCAGGTTTTCGTTTCTCCAGGCCAAACTCCAGTAACCACGCATAATTCACCTGATGGACTGCTAATAAGTAACTCTTAATCATACGCACAGAGCAATTTATTTGCAATTTTTGAAGAGTCACAAAACGGACCCCCCACCCCGGACTAGACTTGTCACAGCCCGAGCACCAGAATGTTCTAACTAAAAGACAGGCCCGCCCGATGGGCTAAAGCACACCTCACAGTCTCCCCCAGGCAGGTGGGAGCAGGCCTCTGCTCAGCCCCCCACTCCCAGACACAAGAAAGGGGGACAAGGGAAGCCCTGGAACCGGAGAACGTTTGGCCGACTCCCTCTCCACAAACGCCGTTCCGTGTCTCCTCCTGGAAGGTTCTGGTTGAAGGTGTGCAGCCAGCTGTCAGCAAGCATCGCCGGCACCAGGTCCCCCCAGCCTCCTGCAGGCCAGCTGCGTCTGGGCCATCGGCCGGAGCTCTGGGCGCCTCCTGTCCTTGTTAACCACCCGGGGCGCACTTGTGCGTACCTTCGGTGGCTTTGCTGTTGTTCCCTTGTGTTCACCTGCTCGCCTCATGCTGTTTCCTTTAGTGGGTTCCACCATGGGTGCGCCTGAGCCGCGGAGGACGGAGGTGGGTGGGCACGGTGGGCCTCGCGGGAGCCCAGAGGAGTGAAGCAGCACGGAGGATACAGGGAGGCGCAGGCGGGGACAGCCTCCACCCCAGGGCAGCGCGTCCTTCCGGAGACACAGCCCTGCGGGCCTCCTGCCACCCAGCAGCGCATGCCCAGGGCTGCGCCGCTCACTTCCGGGGCAGGCTGGCTCGCCCCGCTTTCTGCGGACCCCGTGAAGAAGGCTAGCCAGGAGATGCTTAGAAGCTCGGTCCCCGTGTCACCCTCTGTTCGCCGGTTTTACAAGGGGCTTTTGTAAGAAGTAGAGGCATCGCCCGAGTCACGGAATCCCGGTAAAACCCGGGACTGGACCCGAGCCTACGTTAGGAGCCTGTGAAACCTCACAGCAGGGTCGAGGCGAGCCGGGTGTGCTGACATCGGAAGGAGCTGCTGGGGGTGCCCGGCAGCGAGCTGTGTCTTGGTGGGATTTGCTTCCTTGAACCGGGAAGCGAAGCGCACAAGTACCTGGTGAGGGCGTCACGGGTGCGGAGGGGCGCGGGGAGGACCGGCCAAGGGGGAGTCAGAGTCGTGCTAACTAAGGGAGCACCTCAATGTGCACACCTGCAGCAAACATCCTGCGGCTCAGCGCCTGTGGGTCTTTCTGCGAATGCCATCTCCCAGCAGTGCTGGTCCCTTAAAGCGACTCCAGAGCAAAGCCTCTCATGGGTTCCAGATCAGGAAGCGACCAGAGTGGGCAGAAGGGAACCGTGGCCTTTTGCAGAACCGACTCTAGAGGATGCTTCTCTCCATCACACCTTTGCCATTAGTCCCTCAGTTGTGCCCTCGCATGCCCAGTTTCCTGGTGATGCTGGTGGACCTGGGACGTCAGGAGCTTCCCTTATCTCCAGGTGTGGGACAGCCAGTCCACGTGCCGTACACGTCGTCACCGCCCCCACCCGTGGGACAAACAGGACAGCATCTCGCTCACTACCTCATTCCCACAGCTTGCAGCGGATGCCACTACTGTCGCCTGTTCCAGTGGCAACAGGCATTTCAGTATCCTTAGTAACTCCCTTAGTCCTCTTCATACAGAATCATCAACGCTCCGAGATTGTCCTAAATGCTCATGTTCTCACCACTTTAAGGAGCAGGTTAGGTGCTGCTGTGGAGTGAACAAATTCTGGCCTCACAGAAAGCCCCTCCGCCACCCTCACGAATGCCGAGCTTCTGCCCCAGTTAGCACACAACAGCATCGTCTGCTTCTCCGTCAGCTCCCCCTGGACTGTGAATTTCCTGTTTCGGTGATGCAACAGCGAGCACCCCAACACTTCAGCAGCTGCTGTGACAAAGCAAGCTGTCCCCTCCCCCGGTGAGTCAGGCTCCCACCTGCTTCCCTCATGAGGCTCCGTTCACTGGGTGGAGCAAGTCAAGGGGAGGGTGTTTAATGCTTCAACCCAAACTGGCATTTGGACAAAAGGGACACCCACCTGCAACCAGGAAGTCACTGTCGCCTGGTGCAATGCCGGAACTGGCCTCATGCAAGGGGGCTGGGGAATGTGAAGCCCTACCTGTCCCAGCCCCACCTCCACAGGGGCCAGCACCAGGTACACGCAGGCATTTCGTAAATACCACCCAGAGCGGAAGACAAGGAGGGCTCTCCTGTCCCCTCAGGGCCCCTCCCTACGTAAGGAGCCCTTCCCAAGGCGCTGCCGTGCCTCTCCCTTCTCTCGTCTTCCCCACAGTTAGTGCAGATGGCTCCTCGGTCTGCGAGCCTTCCCTTTGCTTTCTCTGGTTAAACTTGCAGGAAGGGAACTTGCTGCCCTTTGCTTTCCAACCCCAACCCCCAGTTGTTTTGGCTGAAGAGATGCTGGCAGGTACAATCACTGTTTCCACACAGAAAGACCACTCAGCACACGCTGAAAAGGTCAGAGCTCACCGGGGCTCCGGCTTGCCGGTCAGCATTGCCCGTAACAAATGGCCTGAGAAACGGAACGCAGGGCCACGGGCAAAGGACCTCCTTGCTGCCGTAATTTACTAAACACAGCTGCTCAGAAAAACCAGCCGCAGCTGCCGGTGCTCGTGGAGCATCACCCTGGCTGCCGGGAAACACCACGAGGCCTCGGAGCCCCTGAGCAGAGCTGGTCGGGGACGGGATAGCATCCCGCTCTCCTCCGGCCATGCACGCGGCGGCCAGGCGCTCGGCTGCGAACACAAGCAGACCCACAGAAGCGTGCGCTTCAGGAACTCAGGCCAGGACCCTAATGTCCAGAACATGGTTTTGTTTACTGAGCACCTATTATAACTCAGACAGGGGGAGGAACACAGTTCACATTTGGTGTGTGCGCAGGAGACCCCGCTTCCGGCCCCCGGGCCCCTCCTGGGCCACGCCCAGCACAAGCACGCACACATCCACTGTCCTGCATAGCACAGCACGTTCATTCTTAAAAGTCTTGTGTGTTGGAGATTCTGTGATTTATTAATTTCATTTCAGGGTAGCAAACAGGGTATTGTGAAATGCATGTTATAAAAAGGCCCAGGTCTCACAAGTTGAGACCCCCAGCCCAGCCAGAGTGAGACTGTCAATGACTTTCTGAAGTAAGTGGTCATAGACTTGGGCCTTGAGGACTCAGGCAGAGTGACGGGGATGGACTTCTGGAGACTGATCATTCAGAGGAAGATGGGGAACAGGAACCCCGAGGTGTGTGGACAACTTAATTCATGCTTATGCCTGGTTGATGACCTCCCATCAACTGCCCAGGGATGGTGCAGACACACAAGCTGTCCCACAGGACCCCACGTCCAGGACCCTGCATCCAAGACCCAGTCCACCCTGCTGAGCCACCTGCTGTCCACGCGGTGGAGAGTCGGGGTCCCGGAACTGCTCAGGAAAAAGCAAGAACATGTGTGATCAGGGTCAGCCTTTCTTCTCGTCTTTGGCTGTTGGTATCCACCTTTCCAACAGAAAATAAATATGGAAAGGCAGTACCTACACTCAAGTTTCGATTATGACCCAGGGCGGTAAGAAGAAGTCATGCATAGTTAAAATGACTAATTTGCAAGGGGAATAAAGCGCATTCCCAGATAAACCCAAGTCATTTCATTTCTGCAGAATTTAGTCGGAATATTTATTTGCTACTTGACAAAGGAGATGACAGATCTCATCAGGGATAAGATCCCCCTCCTTGGGCAGACAAAGACAGTCTCCGGGCTGCTTTTCATATGCAAATCCACCATGATTAGGTTAACTTCTGCGAGAGCCTCTCAGCCCGCCCCCGCCTGCAGCCCTCCCCCAGCGCGCCTGCCCACTGGGCCTCCGAAAGCCCTGGAACTACGAAAATCAGGACAACTAGATGCACGCAGCAGCGCTGGCGGCTCACCACTGCCCCTCCTCCAGCCCTGCTCCCAGCGAGGCAAGGCTGCCCCCATGCCCGTGGACGTGCTCCCTGGATGCCCACCCAGTACCAGCCAGGTTCTGGGGACCTTCACCAAATCCAGCTCCTTTAGCAGCTCTGGGCAAACCAAAAGAGGGAGGGTGACTCAAAGAGAAAAGCCTGCGTTAACGGGACGGGGGGCACACGTCTTTTACACCCCTGCCCCCATCCACGTAACACAGCTCCACTGTGTCCGCCCGGACCAGCCCTCTAGTAGTACTTTCCCCGTGCTTCCAAGAGTCCGGTTATTGTGCTCCCCCCGAATACCCGACCCGGCAAATCTTACTGAACAAAGCGCCTGGAAAAAGCACCCAACATTATAACTCAGAGGCGCCCCTTGAATAGAAGCATCACCCAGAAAATGCACTAAATGAGGATTTAATTGCTAGAAATTACTTCCAATTACTAAAAATTACGACGAATTACTTGTTGAATAGACACATTCTTTCACCACCATTAATAATTTAAAAGTGCTAATTGCATGTAATTGTGGGTAATTCTTGTTCTCTGATGAGAGGCAAGGTGCGGCATTGTGGAGTTGCTTTGCCAGGCCGCGCCCCACCTGTGGGCACCTCCCGGTAGAGGGAAGGCCACCGCTGGGCTGGGGGTGGGGGTGCCCTCAGCCAGGCCAAGGCCAAGGAGACCTTCCTTACAGGATGAGGGGCAAAGGCGTGTGTCACCCACTGTTCGGAGAAGCGTGAGTCTGGGTCTTCCGTCAAACCCAGAGTCTCCAGAGACCACCACTCTGGTGGTTAACATCTCCATCATGGAGTCGCCTTTTGACCCTGTCACCTTCCTGCGGCACCGGCCACAGACGGGCAAAGGTAAGCGTGCTTCTCATCCTCCCTCTCCACGGACAATGGTCCATCCCCCAGCCTCTCCCACGAGGCACGGCTCCTCCCATGCGTGCCCCCTGACCTGCCCTGAGGGGTCCTCCCTGCGGCCTGGCTGCCTTCCACACCTGTCCAACGATGCAGCCTGCTTGGTACCTTTCCTCCCTGTTAACCTGGCTTGTAATGAACCCCGCCAAGGCCTCCAAATCCCTGTGCAGAGCCGCGCCCCGGGCCCCAGTGCAGCAGACACAGTGTGTATCTGGGAGTCGAACTCGCCCCTCCGGCGATGTCCTCGGCCCGGAGTCCTTCCGTGGCAGCCGAGACGTGGTGCGCACAACACCCGCCGGCGCTCTAGACCTTCAAGTCCCCACCAGCAGGGGTCAAAGCCCCGACCCGACACCCAGCAGTGTCCCCTTCCTCCGGCCCCTCCTTCCTCGCACACACACACACAGGACACCCTCGTGCATCCCAGATCCAACCCTCCACAGACGCCGGCCGGGGCAACAGACCAGAGCGTCTTCAGGAACGCACGGCCACTTGACCTCTCAAGTCTGCGTTAAAGCTGATGTATTCGAGCAGGAAAAGTGTCCTCCAGCCCCACTGATGCCCCGCGGGTTCCCGGGACACGGCTGGAGGGGCCCCTGCACCGCAGACCCCGAGTGAAGCGCCTGGTCAGGAGGCAGAGCTGCCCAGCCATCTCCCTCCCAGTCCAGTCCTCGGGAGAATCGCCTTTGTGAGGAGCAGGCTCTGCTCCTGGGCATTCCCTAAATGTCCCATGACCTAACAGGAAGTTAAATCTGCATGGGGACATTACCCAGAGAGAGACTCTGTCAGTCTCCCAGCGTACCTGGATGGCCCACGGCTGTGCCTCTAGCCTCCCCTGGATTCTTTCAGAAAGACGTTGGAATGTCTCATGGACAAAGTCAGGGGTACTGAATGCATGACCACCTGCCTCCTATCACATGACCTCCCACGGCCCGGACAACGGGGGTGGGGTGGGGTGGGGTGGGGGTCAAGGTCAAATTCCACACTTGAAAAATAATCAAGCCCCCACTTCCTGATTGCCGCTGACATGTGATGTGACCCCCGAACGTACCCCAAAACACAAACCTTGGTGTGACTAGATTGTTCCACAGCAGCTCATGACCGGCTCCAAAACTTAAAAACAATTTTGCTCTCAAATAGCTGAACGCGTTTAAGCCTTTGACGTGCCCTCCAGTCCTTCCCCCAGGGGCTGCGGGAACATAAGCTACGCCAGTCCATCGCTGGGCAGTCACAGACCCTGACCCACAGCCTGCTGGGTGCTCAGCTGAGCTTTTGTTCCCACCCAGGGCCCCGACCAGAGCCCGGGGCACTCTCCACGTGGAAGCCTGAGCTCGGGGAGGCAGCACAGTCCCAAAGCTTGCAGAGGGACAGCTTGAGGACAGTGCTGCTCAGAGGAGGAGGCCCCACAGCAGGTACCTCCCGGCCTCCTCCTCCCTCCCTACAAAGTGGAGATCATCTCTGAGCCTGAAGTCGCCCGTGTTTACCCGCAGACCATCCTCCGTGCCTAGCGGGCCTTCCCCAGGGCCTGTGTTTGGAGAGAGAAAAGAAGTGATGGAAAGAGAGGCAGGGGGTGACGGGGTGACGATGACAACAGGAGAGGGGACGGAAAGGATGGGTGCGGCCTGGGAGTGTCTCCACCACGGCAGGTCACCGGGCGGGTGGCACAAACGACTCTCCTTCTGAGGCCTTACCACCGATTCTCAAATTTTCCCAAGTGTTGAACCATTCAAGTGTTTTGTTTTCTGTCTTTTGTTTGTCTGCTGGGATTCAACTCCTGAGTTAAATCCGATGAACAAAGGCCCCCCGGAAGTGACCGAAGACCACGGAAGGGGAGAAGCGGGCAGGCCTGGGGCCCTGGCCCTGCGGCCCCCAAGCCGCCAGCAACCGTGAGACCCTGCGCAGCACCACGTGGCAGGCCTCAACATGGAACGAACCGCAAGGACGCGGCGAACACCTCGAGCGACCACTTGTGTATTCTTTGTCACTTCTTTGACTGAGATGTCTGTGTGGGTCGGAAGCACGTGAACACTGAGGTGGCCCACACACGCCCAAGTCACGAAGCCCCAGTGCGACCAATCTGTCGCGGAGAACAAGGTGGCCGGCAGCTGTGGCAGCTGGGCAGAGCCAGGGGCCCAGGGTGCACCCCTTACAGAGTTCCGTCGGGCCCACCGGCCACTACGGCCCTCCCAAACACCCTGCGGGTTGAACCCCGGGGTGTCCTGATTTGGCAGAGGAAGGAACAGACCCACACGTGGGGGGACATGGACGGTGACATTGAGCCTTGTTCCTCGGCCGCGGGAGGACTGGCTTTTCATTCCACTGCATCCCACCGAAGAACAGAAGGACCGAAGCAAGCACGGCGGATGCCCCATGCACAAAGCTGGCGCCCCAGTCTGGACTCCGGCCCAGTAGCCTCCAGACGGGCTGTGAGGCAGCAGCAGACGAAACCAGAGGAAACCCATAGGGTCCTGGAGACTTACACGTCTGCTCTCCACTCCCAGGAGAAGTGTGTGGACATGTCACACCGGGCGGAGGCCATGTCACACCAGGCAGAGGCCACGTCATACCGGGCGGAGGCCACGTCATACTGGGCGGAGGTCACATCTCCAGCTGGAGACCATGGCACACTAGGCAGAGGCCACGTCACACCGGACAGAGGCCATGTCATACCGGACGGAGGCCACATCTCCAGCACGGAGGCCACATCACACGAGGCAGAGGCCACGTCTCCAGCACGGAGGCCCCACCAAAGCCTAGCTGTTGTTGCCCGGACTCAGTGGCCTCGTGCAAACTCACCTTTTAAGAAACCTGGACACCCGTCCAGGAGCAGGGTTTTTCCTCTGCAGCAGGTTAAGGGGTGCTGCTTTGGGGGGGGGGGCGGGTTTCCACCCTCTGATTCGTGAGGCCTCAGGATTCTCCTCTGAAAACTTGTCCTCATCCCAAATAATCCAAAAGCCTCAGGAGCAGCTTTTTTTTTTTTTTTTTTTTTTTTTTTAATTTATGTATTTAAAGCAGTGAAATGGAAGAAATTAGACATCTGCCCAAGAAGGCGTCAGGATCCCTTTCCTGCTACACCAAGGGAATTCCCACCCGGCGTACCAAGCACATAGCCCTGAAAACAGAGTCACTGCTGGTGTCTCGGGTAAGACTTGCGAACATGAAGAAGAGTCGTGTCCTGCTCTGAACCGAGGGCGAAGCCGTTGTTCTGAGAGTGCAGTGCTGGCTCTGGGTACCCGTGGGAGCAGTCATTCCCGGGTGGTGGGCAGGGCTGGCAGCCCCGCCTGGTCGGCCACCCGCAGGCCCCGGGCCCCGGCTGCGTGTGGGGACCTCCCCGGGCTCGCCGGCCGGAGGGTAAAGCCGGGGTCTCTGCGCTTATTCTGTGACATGTGCTGAGTAGTGAGTGCGAAGACACTGAGGTGCCTACCCAGCAGTCGGCACACAGTCGTCCCTCCCTGTCCCCTTCCCCAACCCTCTGGGGGCTTCTTAGGAGGAACGCTCACCAAGAGAAGGGACTGCAGGCAAGAAGGACGTGCAGCAGGCGACGGGGCTTCAGCTGCATGAGAGAAGCCGGCACTGACAATGTCATGTTCCTCGGAGAAGCAAGCAGGCATCTCGGCCGGACAGTGCCCGCTCCATCCTGGACGATTACCAGTCACCGCAGGCCAGCTGCCGACCCAGAGGTAGGGGCGGGCGGACGCACCCCACCACGCACTTCCGTCCATCAGAGCCGCCCCGCTTGCCAAGGCCAGGAAGCCCCGTCCACGAGGTCAGGCCGTGAGAGCCAAGGGGGAGACAGTGAGCAGTGAGCGAGGCCACCCAGGGCCACACCACCAAGGGCAGGGGCGGGGAGACAAGAGGGCTGGTGAGGAGCACCGGACGGTCAGCCGGTCACCACGCACCCGCTCCCTGGATAGGAGGCCCGTGTGTCACCATCTGACACAGGGCTGGACGACCAGTGTCACCACGTCATCATCCCCGATAGGTGAAATGGAGGCGTAGGGAGCCTGCCCACCCAGCAGGCCTGCAGTCATCTTCTGCTCCCACGCGCGTGGCACCTGGGACTCCGTGCGTGCACAGACCAGTATTAGGCCATTCAGTCCTCACGAGCGCTCTCTCCAGGGGGTATCCGCCTGTGACCCTGTGTTATTTATGACGTCTGACCATCGTGCTCGAGGACCCTCCGCAAAGCTGTGGTACAGACCCGCACGCGTGTACAAGAATGAGGTGGTCACTAACTGGACTGTGGGCGTTTCTGTTTTACTTGGTTTCTCAGTGTAAGGCCCGGGGGCACCTCCCCCTTTGTATTGGTGAACATGCTAGAGTCTGGCTGCTTTCTAATATTCACAAAAGGTGTTCACCTATCTGCTGTTGTCCTGAAACTTGAGATGCACTGAGTTCAGTAAAACTGAGACGGTCACCCGGGGACAGCTGAGACGATGCTGCCGGACAGCGCTGGGCCCACCGGGCCTGGCTGACCGCTCCTGCTCTGTAATAATTCTTCCGAGGCTGCATACAACGTTAAGAGGATTCTCTGCCAGCGTCCATGCGCCTGCACTTTGTAATTCAATTCCTGACTTCAAATACAAGTGACTTCTTCATACAGCTTTGCCAGAACCCTACAAAACCACGAGAAACTTTAACACGAGAAGAAAGAGATGACAGGGAGAGGAAGGGGAGGAGGAGGGTAGAAACCGTTTCTAAAATGAGAGGAGTCAGTTTGTAATTATGTGCCCGCACGAGTCTAAAGGCTTTTATTTGATAATGCAAGTAACTCACGAGCCTGTACTGTGAATTATTTCAAAGAATAAAAGCCTGATTGTCTCTGTGACCTATACAGCTTTTAGTGAGGTTTACGACAAAATTACATCCCATACAGCCCGCAAATGGGTCCCCCTGTCCCCACCTTCCTGCTCCTCTCAGAAATGCAGGGTTCTGTGCCATCTGGGAAGCTTCCAGGGTTAGAGAGGTCTCGATTTCCTCCTCCCTGGACACATCCAGCCCCCTGGAGTGGGGAGGCTCTGTCATGTCTGGGGTGAAGACTCCACGAAGCAAAGGCAGTCCCAGTTCCATGAGGTCCCAAAGCAGGTGCCTGCTTCCTGATGTGGCTTCTCATTAACACTAAGTCGAGCCCTGAATCCAGCTGTTAGCTTTCTCATTTCCAACAGGGATGATCCACCTGACCTCCTATTTCTTAATTAAAAATCCAAATCTGTAATTCGTACCAGAAAAAAAATGAAAGTTTCTAAAACGCTCAAAGTCAGGAACTCTAGCTTTAATCATAAAGGTAGGATATAGTTGATGAGTGTTTCTTGGGCCAACGAGGATATCCAAGCATCTTCTCGAAGACAAAAATGTGACCCTCAGTCAGAAAGTCTCTGGTTTGCCCCACAAGCGACGAAACTGCATGGGAAGTCCTTGTTTTCATTTCTGGTTCCCAGAGTTGCAGAAAGTCTTTCATGCACACTAAAGGTTCGCTCAGGTGTCCGCTGACTGTATCCCAGGTCGGGATGCCAGAGCTCCATTTCCTGTGTCTACTCTGCCTTGAGAACAAGTCACATGATTCCCAGTCATCCGCTCCGACAAGACAAACTGCAGCATGGGAAACACAGGCACAGCGGTTGGGATGGACCACTGCAGGCTGTGACAGGACAGGCGTGGGGAGGCCCAAGCGTGACCCGGGGCGGAGGGCTGATGGAGGAGATTCCAGGGCAGGAAACCAGAAGGTGGGAGAAGCCCAGCACCAAGGGGACTGGAACCTGAACTACTTCTGTGTCCACTCACCTGGCTGAGAACCAGGATACATGGCGTCCACCGAACCCTGCCTCAGAGGCACTTGCATTGCAGGATGACATATTTGGCCACTGATACCTGGTCCAAGCTTTCAAATCACATTGTCAGCTTTCTTTGGCACGTTATCGGATTCCACGTTTGAAGTGATTAGATAGTTAAACAGAAAGATAAATTTGTGTTCATTTATCTTGTGACCATCTTTTAGAGGCTGCAGATGGGCAAAGTGTGTGGTGTGTGGGCACTCAGGCCCCTGGCCCCACTGGGCTCCCCAGGAGACCTGCGGCTTCACAGACATGACACTGAGGACCCTGGAGAAGACTGGCATTGGGCAGCCGGGCAGTGGGAGGGCCAACGTTCTGGAAGTCCTAGAATATCTCAGGAAATACGAGGTCTTTACATCTGAAGACATGGATCTTCCTTGTCACGCTGCTCCCGAAGAGATTAACAGTGAAAATGCAGCGTGCACAGTACAAGTCACTCCCTCAGGGTCCCATCCCCAGAGGGGCAGGCATGGAGTATGTGCAGATCTAAGGAGCTGCCAAAAACCATTTTCTCTCCATTTTGGACTCGTCACTGTCAGAAGTAGCTGCTGACTCATCAGCCTTCAGCATGTCGTCCTAGTGTCAACAACCTGGAAACCACTTCGGAAATGCACCAGGGGACCCCTTCGTTCCCTGCAGTGTGGATGGTGTCACTAAGCCCACTCGTTTGGGACGTTATTACATCTCCTTTTAGTTCAGCAATGCTCAGCTCTCATACTGGGAGCTCCCCGTGACCATTCTTTCTACTTGTTCAGAGAGAAAACATTAGTCTTGAAAAGGGTCTTCTTTTAATGAAGACCCCCTCATTTATCCTTGGATTGCAAAACCCACCAGGAAGGAGGGTCCTTGACATCCAATAAGAAGATGTGACAAGCCAATATGGACCTAGATAGAAAAGCCCAGTTCAGGAGGACTCCCCCAAACCGGAGAGGGTGGTCAGCATTGAGCCACATGCAAGGCCTCGGGGTGGGGGTTTCACTCCACATGCACCGCACGTGCCCGAATTTCAGCGGACCCTGCGTACCACGGCCACGCGTCCTCACCACCACGGCCGCGCTTCCACAGGGGCCCGGCCCAGGTTGGGGCATCGTGGCCACGGCTCTGGACAGACCAGGATTCCCACCCGCAACGCAGACGACGCTCACTGAGTCACAAAAATAACTTTTTGAAAACTTAGGTATATAAATTTTTTCATGATCACTGGCTTAGTCAAGGTTTCCTCTACATTCTTGAGTCACTTTCATTGGTGTATAGGGTTTTTCTAATTGCCTTTTCATTTTCCTCAGAATACACCATTACTGGCGTTCTCTTACAGGGTTTATACTCAACTTTCCTGCGGTGAGGCTCCCTGTACCCCTGGACTGTACATTTATGTTATTTTTGTTGCTGCTGTTGGTCACACAGAGGTCTGCCTGGTTCATGACTCTTTTCAAAGAACTCCGTTTCTGTTTTCTTGATGCTTGCCATTATTTCTTTTTATCTGTTTTTTATCTTATGCTCTTTTCTTCATCATCTCCTTCTCTTGGCCTTGACATCTTTTGTTGGCTCTGTTGGCCTTCTCATAACTTCCCCGGAATGTTTCGTGGATCCCAGAAGGAACACGATGGTATGCCGAACAGCCTGCACAGACCACTCACTGCTCATGTAAGATGTGAAGCGCTGCATTAGAGTCCCCTCTGACTGCATCTGCCTGTTCACCTCGCCCAGAGGTGACAACTATCCCAGCGTCCTGTATGTGCCATCATATCTGTACAGCACTGTACGAGGTGGTTTTCCTCTTACAAGTTCATCTAGTCTCAGACTCTATTATAGTCGGTGCGACCTTGTGTTTTTCGCTCAACATGTTTGTAAGATTCAGACATATTGACATGTGAGCCCCTAGGTCACTGACTTCAGGGTGCTGAATCGTTCTCTGATTGATCAGTATCGGGTCATTTCCACTTGTCTGCTATTACGATAGGTATAATGACTGAAGTAGGCCTCCTAGTGCACCTACAGATAATCTGGAGTATACAGAAGAACCGTAAGGCAGGTCTTGTACTTAAACAAATGTCATTGACAAAACAGCATCCAAAGTGGTTGTATCAACTGGTCTAAGAACTTCCAATTTGCCCTAGATACTGTTCAACGCTTAGCATTAGCACATCCTTCCTTTTTAGCCAATCTTATAGTTAATGAAATAACACCTTGCAATTTTAACTTCGATTTCTCTGATTACTAGTGAGGCTGAGCAGCCTTTATTTCTTACAGCATCATTTGGTGACCACAACATGCAGACTCATCTTGCGGGAGCCCCGCATATCCCCCCAGCACTGGGCTGGGTCCACAGGTTGGTCCTTGTCTGGGCCGTAATCACATGAACCCTGACCATGTGGCTCCCTCCTCAACCCAAGACAGTACTGATGTGACGTAAATGATGAGCAAGTACATGGAATAATTTTTCATTATTGTAACTGGCACCACATGAAGCAAATAGGTACCAGGAATCCCCTGTGACATAACAGTGTGACAGCGGCCCGGGGACTGATTCTGTCCAGGTGGATGAGGGTGGCTTTGGCCTGGTCCTCGGAGGTGAAGCACCCACCGGCCGCCGCACTCACCCGTGCTCTCGCACTACCTGAAACCCTGCCATCGTGGGTGTGGCTCCCTCCTGCGCTCGCTGGGCAAACCAGGGCCACTACCAAGGCTGGCCCTCCCCTCTCCATCAGACACTCAGTCCTTGTCTACTTCCCGCTCCCTAAGGGGCCTGCGGATGTTGGAGAGCCCAGCATTTGTGCAGCACTCAGGGCCACGGCCGCTGCAGGAAACCACCCCCGGGCCACAGGCCAGCCAGGACTCCTACCTGTGCTGGAGCGCTTTTGCAGGGCGGCTGCCAGGTGCTTCAGGACCCCCGGCGGCACATCGTAGCGGTGTACGTCTGGGGCTGGAACCTTCTGGCACCTTCCAAACAGTCCGTCTATGAGAGAAAAGGGAGGCAGAGAAGAAGGAGAAAATGATGTCTCCTTTTCGGACAGCACACACGTCCCTGCAGTGTGTTCGGACTGCGCTGTGCTGCAGCTTTGGAACACGGCTTTACGAAGTCACCGGAGAGTCACCAGAATCAGGAGGACAGCAATGCTTGTTTGCATCAAAACACAGGGGACCATGGACAACACAACAGCGAAGGTGCTGGGACAGACAGGAACCCAGCGCGGTCCCCAGCCCTTCCGGCTCAGCCCCTCCCCAGCCCCCACTGTCTGTAACTTCTGTGGCTTCACACTGTCGATGTGAAGCTCTGCTTCTGACAATCCAGTGACAAAAACGTCAGGAATCTCCAGGGCCGGCCGTGCTGACGAGCAACGGAACACCCGGGGAGGGTAAGTACGGACTTGCAGAAGCCATGGGGGCCGCGGAAACGCCTTCCACCCGGCAGCCCGGCACGCCAGCCAGGCGGGACCGAGGGGCCTCTCTGAGGCCCAGCCACGGCGAGGAGCTGGCGGAACAGCGGGAGACGAGGGGACCCATTTACCCCGCTCCACTCCACGTGTCTGAAACGATGGACTCTGCTCCTCAACATCCTTGCAAACCACACCTTGCAGTTCACTGAGGCCCCAGTTCGTCTTTATTTGGTGAATTGTTCACTTTGAGACGAGAGACCTGGGCTGGGCGCTCAAACCTCCGAACCACCGCCTTTCGGACACACAAGACTAGTCCAGGGCCCAGTGCTTCGCAGCCAGGGCGGCCATCTGCAGTGTCCGGCCGGCGTGGAGGAAGACGCTTCCTGCACTGTTCCCGACAGTGTCACCGCTTCCAGTGTCGCTGAAGACAGACATTCAAATGCAACACGTTTACCTGGCAGAAGCATGTGTGCCGAGTGCCAGGCTGACTCGGTACGTGCTGGCAGGAAATCACCTGAGGCAGCACGGGCAGTTGTGCAGGACTCTGCGCAGCCCAGGCATCTGGGAAGACACCTGCAGAGCTGCCAGGAGCAGGCTGCCGGTGGCCTTGGAGAAAGTCTGCCTTGTGCCCGTCACCTCTGCCACGCTGGGCTCTCGGGCACGGCCCCTCCATCTGGGTGCCTCACCCAGTTTGTGCAGCTGCCACATGTACCCAGAGTGATTCCAGTGAGAGTCTCTCAGAGGGAGGGTCTTGTCCTCACTGCCACCACCCAGCAAAATGCAGTCTGCTGGTGCGTACATGGACTGGAAGTGTCCCTGTGCTTTGACTTTCTTTCATGCCTGTGGGCAGTGCACTTGTGTGGGGCTAGGGTGTGGGAAAGAGCAAGGGGGCAAAGGGAGAAAAACGGGCTCTTGAGAATGTACCTCAACTTTCTTCTACTTTCCAAATGGAAGTATCCTGACACAGGATTGTCGCATGTGAGGACCAGAAGGAGCATTGAGACGGTCCCACCCCTCCCATGTTACGGATGAGAAAACCGAGGCCACAGGAGGGAAACCATGCTCTTGGACTCCAGGTGGGGTCCGTGTCAGAGACTGCCGATGCTCCGTGGGGAACATGCACTGCGAGGCACCTGCCCCAGGAGCTCCCCAGGTCACTCAGGTCTTCAAAGAGAAAAGTAGCCAAGGACATTCCCTCTCCTCTGGGAATGTTCCAAGTAAATGACTTCCCTCCGTGCTTGTGTTGTTTATATGTGTGTGTGTATGTGTGTGTGTGTACACGTGTGTATGTGTGTACACACAGGTACATGCATGTATATGTGTACACGTGTGTACATGTGTGCCTACCTGCATATGTATGTCTGTGCATAGGTGTGTGCACGTGTGGGCATGTGAGTGTGTCTGTGTGTATTGTGTGCATGCACGCACCGTGTTCATGTGTATTACTACATGTGTTTGTATGCGTGTCTATGTGTTTGAGTATGTGTGTGCACGTGTGTCTATGTGCGTGTGCATGTTGTGTTTATGTGCACCGTGCGTCTACATGTAGGGGCATGTGCGTGTGTGTACATACACATGTACACAGCCTCTAACGTTTGTTTAGCTGACAAAGTCACGCTGAGAACCCAAGGACGCTGCTATCTGAACGTCCTAAATCACCTTGGAAACAGCCACTGCCGCTAACTGCACCAGGAACACGGTCCCCTCGCCGGCTCCGCAGTACAGGCATCACCCGCCTGACTATTTCCTCCAGAGGACTGTGTGCACTCCCGCCCGCACACCTCCAACCATTTCCTGTCCTACCTCTGCCTCGCGGCCTACCCTCCCGAGATGCACAGCCCGTTCCGACGTCCCACGGGACGGGCAGACGAACCGCCACCAAGGACACGCACGCAGGGCCGAGACGGACAGTGCAGACTGCTCTCGGGAGCCACCCGGGTCGTGGCACACACAGGCCTCTAAGCACTAATGACATGCCAATTGTTCATTCACTACTGTGATGTGGGTGATAGGACAGGCCCCATGGACAGCACCGAGGGGCATGGGCCTCATCCACATGCAGAGCCCCTGGGGAGGTGGCACGGGGTTGGGTCAAACATGTAAGGAATGGAGTCACCCACACAGGGCTGGAGAAGACAGCCAGGCCAGGTCTGGGGAGGGAGGGAAGCACCCCATACAAGCAACTCGGTAGCTGTCACAACCCTCCACAGCTGCCCACGTACGCGCACGGAGGCAAGTTTGCGAACTTAATTGTCAGATGTGGGGGAGGACAACAGCGCTGATGGCCATTCCAGAAAAAGTTCCAAAACTGCTCTGAAGGGTGGGCTAGGCACTGGCATCAGTGCACAGCTTCCCCAGGGGAGTCCTTCGAAGGTGACCGCAGTGACACTCAGCAGTGAGGTGTGCAGCACTTTTTCTAGGACGAGTTCGCGAAGTTAATTGTCCGCCCTCGTAGAACTGGGCAGCTACGTTCTCCCACTGCAAAGTGGAAGCACCGATGAGTTTTTTGCCAGATTTTTGGAAGAATGTGAAAAAAAATAGCTTGTTTATCTTGTCCATTTGCTTCTTCCCACAGGCCAAAGTCATTTTCATTCATAAACATCACTGTCCCCTACACACTGATGCCGGCCTGTCACAGTGCCCTGCTGCTGGACCAACATGTTGGGCCCTCGTCACTTCTCCCTCCATCTGCGGAGCTGCATGTGTCCCCTGGGCCCTCACCACACATGTGTGTGCACGCACGCACATGCTCTCGCGTGGCCCCCATGTGCACACATAAGGCCGCTGCTCGCCCCCACACCCCTTGGCACCCACGACTTCTCACGCCAGGGCCAGCGTGAGCTCCTGAAAGGCAGGCGTCTCAGCCCCACCTCTTAGACTTCCGCAGCACCTGACCCCACGCTCTTGGGCCACTGTGGAGTACGTAAAATTTTGCACCTGATGAACAGGTATTTTTCCACTTGTCTGAAAGAAAACAGAGACGCCGCAGACATTTATCACATCATTAGCTAGAATCCTAACTTGCTGGGATCTCCCCTAAATGTAGGAGTCCTCAACTCCCAGCAGATGGCCTGGCAGAGGAAGGTCCACAGGCGGAGATCGCAGTGACAGGGCAGGGGACTCGTGGCAGACTCTGCCAGCACCGGTGCATCTCCATCTCACTGCCTCGGCTTAGTCTCGGGGCCCTGGCTCTCGCCCAGGGCGTCCATTCCCGGCCCCTGCAGAAGGTGGGCCTAGCAGGCTCGGCCCTGGGGAAGGGACCTCAGGCTCAGAGACTCTCTGGATGCTGTGGCTCTCGGGTACTGCCTCCCAGAGAACAACCCAACCCCAGCAGGTCGGGCCACCAGGCAGCCCCATCTCGGTCTCCCTCCAAGAGAACAATTCTTGCTCATTCTCCTTGGGTGACACATCTCACTCACGTGAAAGGACACCTTGCCCGCCACAAGACCACCTGGCAGGTATGTCAAGCTATGGAACGTCTTACCTTTGCAGCCCCTAGAGGTTCTGGCAGTGTTCATTCTGCAGAACTAACCATTTTCTTTGCACTGTGACATTTTATCCTCTTGTCTTCTTCTTCTAATGCCTTTACTTGTTTTTATTTTTTATGTGTCTTTTCTACATTTCTGTATCTCTTTGGGAAGAGATCATGAAACTGGGAAATGAATAAATACAATGTGATCACTTCACTTAGGTTTTCCAAATGGGGTGACTTACTTTAGGGGGTGCATGCTCAGGAATTATTCCAGTGCTCATAACCTGGTCAATAACCTGTGCAAACAGTTTATTCGTGGAAATAATATGCACGCGTAATTGCATTACCTTGGTTCCCCAGAAATCTAGAGAAAAATGATCTTGACTTGGGCGTGAGAAAAGACAGGTCTAAAAGGTGTCACAATAATAAAGTCTTTGCAAATGCGGGTGTACCGAGGGCGGTCTTAGAACAGCTACGGGGCAGGGAGACATGCATGTGTAAAATCCCCTGTGAGGGGTACGGGTGGCATTCCCAAGGCCTAGGCAGGGGCCAGCCTTGCTTCTTCCGGTAATCACAGACACAATGGCCAGTGACATGCATTCAGGTTCTCAAAATACTGTACACAGTAGACATGAAGTGCATTCAACTTGCCTTGTAAAGTGGCCAGCTGACCCCATGGGACAAAGGAAACCACAGTGGTTTGCCTAAAGCAGCTCCCAGAGCGTGCATGGAATTGCAGGAAGTAATCGCGGATTTAACCACAGGGCCTCCTGGGCCTTCCATTAACTTAAGCCAGTCTCAGAAACAGCACGTAGGCTCCGAGCATGCTTTCAGGGGGACCCTGGTCCCCACTCCCAGCCTGGGGGCTGTACTTGCTGCAGGTAAAGCACCTATCAGTCCATGAACCAATCGCTCCATATCACACCCTACAAACTGGTCCTTCATTCACCCTCTCCCTGCGTGGAAGTTGGCCTCAGGCGGCAACAAGGACAAAGAAGCAACAGTGACCCCTTGTGGCCGCCTTCTTGAAGTGCCACATCCTCATCAGGACGGGCACAGGGGAGGGAGCTCAGCGCACCTCAGAACAAGATGCCCGGAGGCCAGACATGTCACAGACCCACCCACCAGGTGTCCCCAGTGACAGCTCCAGGGAGGAGATGGAGACACTGCTTCGTAGGGAGGGAGGGGAGCAGAACACGTGTACACGCACATACACACATACATGCACACGTACATGCAGTCACGTGCTAGCATGTGCACATGTGCAAACACTCGCACACGTGCAAACCCTCTCACACTCACATTACACACTCACTCTTGCACACATATACTGAGAAGAGCAGTACGTACCCTCCCAGATTGTCCCCGCGGTGCTGTCCGCCCCATGGGCTCTGTGTCTCCCACATGGGTGCCACATGTGCCCGTGACCGGCCTTCGTCCCAGGGCTGAGTGGACCAGGCTCACAGCACAGCCCTCTGACCCTGGGAAGGGAAGGGTTGTGGGAGCCAGACCCGTGAGTCTCAGAACACAGGTTCAGCACGACAGGGCAAGGGCTGTCCTCCCAGATTAGAAGTGCCCCCCCATACCCTGCAGGACTGCCGTCACTGTGGAGGAAATGCACTGTGCACATGCCGCACTGAGGGGCCCTCACACAGAAGCTTGTCAGCACTGAGTCCCAGACTAGTCACCAGTCCTCAGGAGGCACATGCCTGGGGCTTCCGGACCCGGGGCTGCCTTGTGTTCCCAAGGAGTGAAGCCAGGGGTCAACAACACCGGCTGCAGGATCTACAGTGGGCTGAGGGAACCCCCTTATTTGCAGGGTCCACACCGGGCAGAGGGACCCCTTATCTGGAGGGTCCACACTGGGGGGAGAGACCCCCCCTTATCTGCAGACAGCCACTTGCACCCACCTTGCAGGCCAGCTTGGGGACCCCGATTCTCCAGTGTCCTGCCGATCCAGGCTAGGCCATCCTTTCTGTCTTTTCTGATTGCCCTCTGGGGACCGTTAGGACCCCAGTCTTTCTCTCACCCTTCCCTTCAGGTGGAAGCTGCCCAGAACCCCACAGGGCCTGCCATGTCACGGTCATGTAGGAAGTAACTGCTCCCGCAGAGCCCCAGGGGTGTGGAAGTGCAGTAAGGTCCTGCCCAGAGGTTTCTGGGGAAGGAAAAGTAACAGCAGCCCGGAACCCCTAACCTGCTGAAAAGGATTCTCCGAAGGGGGAAACACCTGTCTTTGAAATGACTAAATGGCCTCCACACACAGTGCAGCAATGATGCTACAGAATCGTTCTATTCTCAGGAGACAGGACTCCGGGCTCTCGTCGGGGTGGCGTGTGCCCAGGGTGGTCAGGACCGGCTGTCCCGAAGCTAGGAGCCAGCCTCAGTCCTCGGCCTGGGAGGTGACAGCACCACCCAAGGAGCATGCTGAGGTCTGGGAAGTAAGCTTGGCTCATCCACCGCCTCGGCCAGGTGGCTGGGCTGGGCAGGAGTGCCGGGAGCCCCTGTGAGAGGCGACCCCCGCCCCGGGAAGTCAGCCCTGCCATGTGGGGACAATGGGAGGACGGGACAGGAACCAAGGCCACCACTGCATGGCTCAATGAGCGCTTGTGTCCAAGCACTTCTCTAATTACTCATCGAGTCCCGCCCCACCCCCACGAAGCCATCGCGCGAGCACCACTGTCCCCGTGCACCCCACCGGGAAGTGAGTCACAGAGAGGTCCGGGAGCCTGCCCCAAGTCCCACAGCTCACAACGTGAGTCCACAATGCCCAGGACTCCTGGCCATCGTCACCCAGAGCGCTACCCTTCCCTGCAGGGCATGGGTCCCAATTTCTGATGGAGAAAATGTCGTCGTCACAGCTACGCTGCAGAGATGTAATGTCTTGTCCCGAAACAGATTAATAAAGCCCCTGCTGTCCCGTGTGTGTCAGAACTCACTCGACTCAGTCAGTCCTACGATGGCCCTCAGTGGCCTGAACCATCATGGGCGCCTCTCTATTGTCCCACCCCCGCTGGGGAGGGCTGGCTTCTGCAAGCACCAGGCTGCATTCGTAACCAGAAGTGACTGCAAAGCACGCAACGGGGCAGATTTATCACTGGGACTCGTGGTCCAACAGGGCGCGTTGCTGCATGTTTACATCTAACAAGACGGGTCTCCTCCATCAAAATGGTTACACTGATTCGTGCAACATTGTGCTTCTGGGCTTTGAATGTTGATGACACACCCTGGGACTTAATACAACCTCCTCTTGGAAACTCATGGAAAACCAGACTTGGCTCGCTCTAGAATCAGTAAAAGTCAGTCACAGAGGCTACAGGTGAAACCCCAGGAAGAGAATGAGAGGCTTCAGTCAGAGGCGGTGTTTCCCTTTTAGCTCAGCCTTGACACAGATGACAAGCTGAAGGCACAGGGGACGCAGGAAGCACCGTCGTGGCATCCGTGTGCATGCCTGAGAGACTGGCACACACAGGAATCAAGCCGTCTGCTGAGAAATCTCACGCCTGCTCCAGTCTTACGGGAAACTGTCCTTCCCCAGAGCCCTCTGTTTACAAGTGTCTGTCATCAGTTGGGGGGTCACGCTGAGTGAGGTAGGAACCCTCAGCCGAAAGACAGTGCCGTCCCCCACACAGGGGCACCCAGCAGTTTGCTCAGCCCTCAGCTAGTCTGTGCTTTGTGGGTCTCCACCCTGGTCCATTTCAGACAGGTCAGAGGGCCAAGGTACAGGCCCTTCCGGAAACACGGATGCTCGGTGCAGTGCATGGGGTGTTTGCTCTGTGCCCGCCCCCCAAGAAAACCTTCAAACTGCAGGCTCCTGAAATGCACGGGGCTGCAGGTGACGGGATGACCCAGGGCTGTGACCTGACAAGCCAGACAGACAGACTTCATCTGGCCTCACTCAGCGCTGGCTGTCCAGGCCCCGCTCCTAGCACATCTCGGACCCAAGACGCTGGCCTGCAGGCCGTCACCCCAGCCCCTCGGCTGTGAGCCCTGTGCCTGCAAATCCCTTTAGGAGGCCATCACGGCGCACTGGAACCAACTCCCAGGACCTACCTTTGGGCAACTCCATGGGCAGAGACACTCAAGTATTTCTGTGGGGCAGATGGCTCTGGGAGCACACTGGTGGGAGGGCAGGGTGGCCCTCACAGCCACCGAGGGCAGAGCCCACATCGTGGTGAGCGCCAAGGGGCACCTCAGGCCAACGAGGGCACCATGGTCCATCTGGCCCCCCAGAAGCACTCACTCCCGGCCAAACAGGGGCCCCCGCATCGCCCCTCCTCAGTGCCCCCCACGAAAGGGTGGTCAGCAGGGTCTGAAGGCAGGCAGTGGTGAGCTGGTGCCACGTGGCCCCGAGCCTCCGGGGCTGAGAAGGGAACTTGCTTTGGCCTCGCACTGCCCCAGCACCATCAAAGAGGCCACTCCCACAGTGACCACTGGGGGCAGGGGGGCGTCCCAGAGGCGTCTGCACCACCATCGGAGAGACCCTCTGACCACCGAAAGCCGAAGCCAGATGAGGTCTGTGCGACGCAGCCATTCGACCCTGGCTGCCTTTAAACTTGTATCGACTTCTGAGCCCTGAAGACAAGGTCTGGCAGCTGAGTGTCTGGAGCGCTGGGACAGAAAGTTCTGGGCCCCAGAGCTTTCTGGGGGGTGGGGGTGGGGGCTGGCACTGGTAATACTGAGCACAGCACTGACTGGCAACAACAAACTGCACCTGAGCCCTCAGGGGCTTATCCCTCCCTGCAAAGATCAGCTGTGGCTTCCAATCACTTGGATCTAAATGTTCCAGGCGAGGGCAGTAATAGATGCTCAGATGGAGACATTAACCTTTCTGAACCACTTTTCTCCGACTCCAGCACAGCGGCTCTGCCTGTCCTCTCTTCCTGAAAGGGACAGACTCCAGCCCGGCCGCCTGCTGGACACCCACTCCCGAGCAGCAGGTCAGCAGATCACGTTGCACGATTTTTAGAATAATCTGGAATTTGACTGAGAGCTGACGACGACAGAGTGTGCGATTTACTTAGGACCTTTTGTTTTATGGAGGAGGACGCTGAGGTCCTGAGAGATTGAGCCACCAGCCCAGGGATGTCTGTCCCTCACCCTGCAGAGACAGTCTCCCCTCTCAGCACCAGGTCTGGCCACTTGAGCAGCCTGAGAAGCCAGGCTCCTCCAGGCCAGGGACAGGAGACGGGGACAGGGGACGCACCCAAGGCCGGCTCCGGGCACTCAGCAAACTCCATTTGCGGAGCCGAGATCCCACCCAGTCCCGGGGGTTTCACTGTCTGCTGTGGACCCGTAGATAAGCAGCAGGAAGGAGAAAGGCGCTTATCTCTGGCAGCTAATCTCCCCATCAGCAGCCCTCTGCTCCAGCCCGTTGCCAAGTAACCGAGGCCCTCCTCTTATCAGCCCCGAGCGTCCCCCTGACTGTTCAGAGGAGGGGAGAGGCCCGGCACTGAGGGCTGTGAGCAGCACTGAACAGCAAACAGCACGTTCTGTGGACGGGGATGTCAGCCCTTATCTTGACAGCGACTCCCACAGCCATCCGTCACCACCTCTGCACCCATTGTCCTCACCGAGGGCAGGGCACCCTGCCCTCCTGCCCACTGTTCAGAGAGGGAGGGAGGGAGGGACAGACGGGCGGACCGACACAGGGACAGGAGGGGACTTGCTCAGGCAGGGTGATTGTGGGGATCCCTCTCCTCCTCATTCTCCTCCTCCTCCTCCTTTTCCTCCCCTCTCCCCACACCACTCACATACACTTAAGGTAGTTCCTCAGAATTGAAGGTCCCACCTCTGACTACCCCAGTACGTACTCTCCAGCCCGGGGTACACACGGCTGAGTCCCCAGCAGGCAGGCGACACCAACAGGGCCTGCTCCTGACAAGAACCTCAGAAGGACACCCCCAACCACCCATCATTGGGTCCAAGGCCCTGTCCAGAGAGCCCCCATGAGAGCAGTACCCCGCTCCGGCCAGAGTCTTGTCTCGGAGTCTCACCCGCTGGCCCACAGGGAGCCTCCCTTACGTCGGGAGTCCTGGAGCACCACCACCACCTGTCCCCCCCCGTTTCCTCGGCCTGCTGCGAGCCCACCATGCATGGCACAGGTGCAGGCTGTACGGAGGCCCCCGCTCCTGTTTACATCACCCCCGCCACATGCCCGGGGCCGGTTCATCTCCCGAGACGCGTTCTCCTGTCGCCTCTGACCCTCCAGTGCCCACCAGCCTCCGCCTTTCTGCCACCTGGTGAGGAAAGGTGAGCCCCACTTTCCACCGTGCTCAGGAGAGTTTACCACAGTGCAAAGCTGGGACGTGCAGGGACACGTGTGAGCCCGTGGCTGGGGAGAGCAACCCAAGTGTCCATGGATGGGTGAACGGGTAAGCAAGATGCAGCCCACCCGTACACTGCATGTGGTCCGCCTCAGGAGGAAGGGCGCTCTAACACCTGCTACGACCCGGAAGGATGCAGGAGACATAGTGCCAGTCACAGCAGGACCAAGCCTGTGTGACCCCACCCCCGTGAGGGCCCTGGAGGAGGCAGACTCACGGAGATAGAGTAGAGCAGAGAGGTTCCTGGGTGCTGGGGGAGGGGAAGGCCATGTTTCATGGGGACGGAGTTTATCTGGGAAGATGAGAACGTTCTAAAGATGATGGAGGTGACAGTGACACAACAGTGTGAATGCACTTGGTGCCACCAAACTGTGCCCTTGAAGACGAGTAAGATGGTAAACTTTACGTCACGTGTATTTCAGTACATTTTTAAGAATAAAAAATGTAGCGAATGAATGAGAAACCGAACAGGAGTGGGATGGGCAGACAGACCTCCAACCTCTCTGGGCTACAAAACGCAAGAGGAGCATAAGGTGTGAGAGCAGCTGGCCTAACGCGAAGCCACAGAGATGGGAAGGCCCGCCGTCACCGACGGGCCTGTATTCCAGAACCTCCCAGTCCAAAGCGACCCTACGCAGGCTGAAGTGCATGACCCACACACGTCATTAGAAACAAGCAAACCCAGCAGAAGAGCTCATCACTTAACTTCAGAAATATTTTGGTTTCCAATTTGGACCAGACCAGCTCTTGGGGGGTGGGGGACGCTCTTGCAAAGAGTGTTTTCACAAAGCCTTCACTGGGCTGCAGGCCTGTGAGACTTGGGTGAGGCTGACAGTAAGCAGAACGCCGCCCGGGCCCGCCAGGCCTCCCATTTCCCTCCCGATGAAGGTGCGGGTTGGAACCGGGAGCCCTTCTCCAGATCAAAGTCAAGGACAGTCACAGTCATCCCATGGCCCTCAAGTGTTTCCATCAAAAGGACCAATTTCAGCAACTCTCTAGGTGTTTTTCTCAACAAGGATAAAAAAGATGGTAATGCCTGTGAACCAACATGGATCACCCTTAATTACTGCGCCGCAGCCATGGCTATTAAAAACCCAGCCTCGGCCAAGTGCTGACAAACATTAATGAGCAGTGAGGCACACATGGTATTGTAAATGAAAGGATAATGAAAGCAATTTATTTGAAAATTAAAATATGATTAAGAGTGGCAGCCTGAGCAAGAGCCCAGATGCCTCAGGAAAGTGCCGGATGCACAGCCGCCCTCATTAACTGAGGAGCCTGATGGAACTGCTGTCCTCCCGCCGACAGTGTTTAATATGAAGTCACCTCACTAATAGATGGCCGTGTCCTCTTGGACCCCAGGACCCTGGGAGGCATTTACAAGTGGAGCGCCAAGGGCAATACCATTCGGGTGGGGGTCACACAGACCCAATCCTCAGCAGAGCGCGGCTCTGACGTGGGACATGGACACTGTGCCCCCCCACACCCAGGATGACGGGGACACAGTGTATCCATCCACACCACAGACGACTTGTGTCCTCCACACTCAGGATGACGGGGACATAGCCTGTCCATCCACACCACGGATGACCCTTGTCCCCCACACCCAGGATGACGTGGACACAGCGTGTCCATCCATACCACGGATGACCTGTGTCCCCCCACCCAAGATGACAGGGATACAGCGTGTCCATCCACACCATGGATGACCCTTATCCCTCATACCCAGGATGACGGGGATACAGCATGTCCATCCACACCACGGACGACCTGTGTCCCCCATGCCTAGGATGAGGACACAGCGTGTCCATCCACACCACAGATGACCCATGTCCTCCATGCCCAGGATGAGGACACAGCATATCCATCCACAGCATGGACGACCCGTGTCCCCCACGCCCATCTGAGGACATGGCGTGTCCATCCACAGCACGGACGACCCGTGTCCTCCACTCCCATCCGAGAACACGGAGTGTCCATCCACAGCATGGACGACCCATGTCCCCCACGCCCAGGATGAGGTCACAGCATGTTCATCCACAGCACGGACGACCCGTGTCCCCCACGCCCATCCAAGGGCACGGAGTGTCCATCCACAGCACGGACGACCCATGTCCTTCACGCCCATCTGAGGACACGGAGAAGTGCGGATGGAGCGGATGTAACACGGAAGAGCTGACCAGCCCAAAGCGGCTAATTGAAGAGAACCAGGAAGAAAACGTTTAAAGCGTCACGATGCGTACGTGTGACACCCGCAAGGAAGACGAACGCTGCTCAACAACCGCGGCTGCTCTTCCGACGTTGAAAGTTTTGTGGGAGACACTGGAACTCCCCTTTTCTCCAGGGGTGAAGGTATCCGCAGGAAGAGGGCAGCCGCTTCTCTCCAAGTGCATGTGTGCACCTGCCTCAGGACCGAGCGGGCCATCACCGCTGAGAGCAGGCGCTGGCTGTTCCTTGTGTGGCTTGTTAAATCCAAATGACTTTCCTGGCTAAATAAATCAATAAAATATTCGAGCCCGTGACCCTACAGTTTCCCTTCTGGCAATATGTGCTAAGGAAACACCTGGACGTGAGCACAGAAGCGCGGCCGGTGGTTAATGACTAAGTTAACAGTAGTGAGAACGCCGCCCGGGTTGGGGCAGGAGGGAGGGAGCGGGGCCCTCCACTGGTGTTCACTGATTCTACGTCACACACAGGAAAGGGGACATGGGTTCGCGGTTCCGCAGACACCTCCCAGGAGGTCAGGCAGAGGATGCTGCCACTGAGATGGTGCTATGGGGAGAAGTGTGGGTGAGCACCCCGTCCCCCATACACACACACACACACACACACACACACACACGGAACATCCACGCACAGCTTCCGTTAGGCCCAAGTGCGGCACCGCCCCCTGCAGCACGTTCCAGGCCGGAAGCCGGCCGAGCGGATGCCTCCTGGTCAGTGGGGTATGAAGGGGTGAAGCCGTTCACTGAGGCTGGCAAAGGCCTGTTGTCGTCCACCTGCCCGCCGAGAGGGGGCGGCTTGTGTCCCAGCTTCCGCCTGAACCTGACACTCCTGAGCACAACGGTCCCCTTTTCTTGTTTATAATGAATACTAGTTGAATTTCTGAGGACTGCCCAAGATCCGGGAAGAGAAGTATGTTCTCAATTTACCCTAGACAGTAAAAAAGATGACTGGTAGCATAAGCAGATTGAAATGAAACCTTAAAAAAAAACAGAAAAAAAATTACGTGAACAGTTACCAAATCTTAGGAGAAGGAAACCTTTCTCAGCAAAAAGGAAAGCAAAGCAAAACATCGGTTCAATTTCATAAACATTTAACCTTCCATATTTAAAAAAAAAAGAAACAATTGATAAAATATTTGTAACAACTTTCACCGATAAAACTTGTAAGAGAGAAAATGAACTTAGCATAAGAAACTGAACAAGGAACCATGTTTTCCTGCACGAGTGTTTTTAAAAGCATGTGACTGCCAGGTTCTGAGACGCACAGCTTCTCAAGGAAAATGTGTCGACCCTCAAGACCGTGTACCCATGGCCGGTCAGTGCAGGGGCACAGGCCACCCTCTTCCTCCCAACGGAGTCACCCCACGGGGTTCCCTGGCCCCAGGACTGCCCGGGTCTGAGACCACCCGCCCGGCCCAGCCCTTCCATCCTGACTGTCTCCTGCACCCCCGAGGTCAACTCCCCCTCCAGCGTCTTCCTGCAGGGGGAGTCCAGCTGTTATTTTGTGTTTTCTTCTTATACAGTTTGTATTGTTTTTGAAGTACAGAAAAAGCATTAAACAAACAAACCCAAAGGTCATGCAGAGGGGAGCGTGGAGGTTCCCGGGACCTGCGGCTCTGATGGTCCCCCGAAGCCCTCGAACCTGCTGCGTGCCTCAGCGACGGTCGGACACCCGCGGCCCACCTGGACAGCCCTGCTGGGAATCCAAGCTAATGCCGGGCCAGGGGGCTGCCGGCCCAGCGCTCGACAGAAGGACCACGAGGAGCTGGACCCAGTGGCTTCTTAAATCGTGTATTTTCATGCCAAAGAAACTTCTGCTGACATGAAGCAAAGGCGCTTTGTCTGTAAAGGAGCATTAACATACCATTTATAGAACTGATATGGAAGCCCACACGGCCGCGCTGTCACGCACGCGCACGGCGGAATCACATTATGGAAATACAATGCCAAATGAATGGCCTGACCTCGGGGCCCAGCCTGTTCCAGATGAAGATGACTTCTGAAATGAAATTTTTGCTATAATTTGCTCTTGCTTTTGCTAAAAGGTTGAAGGCATTTCTGTTCCAACTGAGTATGAATAACATTAATTTCATGGCATTACCCAGCACGTTCTTAAATATATCTTGGGCAAGTAAAGCGATATTGATTTAAAAAAAAAAAAACATTTCTTTTGAGCAAACTGGTGGTCCCGAAGGCTGGGAGCCCATTTTGGTAGCACACGCAGTGACTAGGAGTTCCTCTACCTCAGCGGTCCTCAACCTGTGGGTCGCGACCCCTTTGGGGGTCAAACGCCCCTCTCACAGGGGTCACCTAAGACCATCGGAAAACACATCTCAGATGTTTACATCACGATTCATAACAGGAGCAACATTACAGTGACAAAGTAGCAACGACAATAATGTTATGGGGGTCACCACAGCACGAGGAGCCGTGTTACAGGGTCACGGCGTTAGGGAGGCTGAGGACCGCTGCTCTACCTCTCTCTTCAGAGGAGAAACTACACCAGCCACCACGGAATCAAGGCCCCGCTGTCCTCGCACAGACGCTTGGCTGCTTTGGGCATGGAGGCTGCTGTTTTCTTTGGAACAAAGGTGACTCGTCCGGCTCCGGAGGGGAGACTTACACTGCAGCGGAGCCCACGACCCGCAGATGAGAGCTGAAGAGGCAGCAAGACTCGGGAGGGCGCAGGCGTGTAACCGTCGTATCCCGGGCCGGTCGCCGGAAGAGGAGCCCGCCTGGCACCACGGGCACCGACATCTGTTGTACACAGGACAGGAAACAGCGGTGCTGTCCCATGTCCCACGGTGCGCAGGGTCGGCCTGGTCTCACTGGGCTGAATCCGAGGTGTTAGCAGGTTGACCGGACATTCCACTCGAAACGGGACAGCGCCACTGTATTCTGTCCCGTTTCAAAGGTGACGTGTGGTCAGCCTGACATGAACACACCACTCACCTGGGCAAGGCCAGGCCCATGGAGGTGGGCACCGCAACCAAGAAAAGTGCAGGCACAGACGTCAGGCCAGAGGTTGCTGGGCTCGGGGGCGGGGGTTGGACGCCAGGCCACGTGGGGACAACATAAACGTTAGGAATAGCGCCTGTGGTGTGGATTGTGTGACTGAGCACAGTTCTCCACACTCACCTGTGTACTCATAAACAACGAATTTCACTATAGCACACATTATATAACTAATTATAAACACACCTGACTCACCAGTGACTAAAATGCACTGGCCACTCGGTCTGGGAGTCACTGCTATGGAGCAGGCCACACCCCCAGGACACGTGGTGCACTGAGTCCAATCTCCCGTCCCTCAGAGTGGGCAGCTGGGCTTGGGCACTCAGGAAGCCCCTGTAGGAGCAGCCAGAGGCTGGGATGTGGAGAGGGCCAAGGCCCAGGGCCATGTCCTGGGGTGTTACGTACCAGCTCGTCCTGCGGTTATGACCCTGGGCAAGCACACAACCCAGCCAAGTCTGTACCATAAAGGAGGTGACACCACCCTGAGACCTGAAGTTGTCTGCGGGGGCTTGCCTGCTCCTACCCCCCCACCTCCATACACACACACCCTTTCTCCGGAAAGCACCAGGAAAGAGAAGAAACGCACAAATCCTTTCCCTGAAGAAAGAATGTTCTCCCTCATTCTGTTCTCTGGGCACATATTAATAAAAGACACCCCTGCCCACGCCTCCTTACAGCCTACTAGTGTTTGCCCCTCCGTGCTGCCTAGAGCACGTTAATAAATCGGGGCATCCCCAAAGACCTGCCTCCTGAATCAAACATCTGACAAGAGTTCAAAAGACAGAGCGAGTGTAAAGTCCTCATTAAACCGTGCGAAGATTACGCCTGGAACCCATTTGAAAGAAAGCGGTCGGGGCACAGTGGCGGCGGGACCGGCACCGCTTCTCCATTACGAGTGCGCCTGCTTCGGCACACGGCAGGCAGGGGCATAACAGCGCCGTCCTGCCGACGAAACGGACACGCACGCGCGCTTAACCGTTTAAAGATCTTCCGAGGAAGAGCTCCGTCTCAGTGCCCCGCAGTTGCCAGCGTAAGACCCAGAGCGTTTTGCCAAGGAACGTGCTCTCGATTCCCTATTAATTAAATGGAATCAAAGACCTCAAATACCCTACTGAGACTCCAGGAAATGATTTTAAGTTAACCTGCCAGAGTGCCAGACGTTTCATCTGAAGTTGGGAAATCAGGACCGTACTCGATAGTCGTCACAACAGGAGGGCGGAGGGGGGACTTCTCACGGCCAGGACAGGATGGTACTGCTCCAGGCTCAAAGCAGAGGAGCCCCTGAGTTCGGAGGCTCGTGGTGGCCTGGAGACCGAAAGCAGCTCCCGGCTGGTCCCCGCGGCCAGTCCCCAGCACGTCTCCCCACAGCACAAGCTCACGAGACAAGGAACATTGGGGGCGAGTTCCCACGCTGCTGGGCACCCCGGCTGCATAAATGACTCAGTCAGGACTGTAGAGGCCACGACCCCATTTCTGGAGCTTTCTCCTACCGAGCTGAGCTACCGATGACGGGACAAGCTACCAACAGTGCAAGCCCAGAAGCCCTGGTGTTCAGGGGACATTTTCAGGAGATCAGGTGGGTGGGGTGGGGCTGTGCCGGTCGTTAACAGGGCCCCCGGGTCGGGTTTCCCACCCCATCCCACCCCACCCCCGCCCACGTGTTGAGACAGTGGAGGGCACGCTGGGTCCCTCAGGAACTCGGCTGCTTGACACCAGGTGCGGGGCCGCTGGGCAGCCAGCTCCGGGCCATCCCTGCTCAGGCACGGCACCACGGAGAACCTGCACCCGTGAACATGGGCTCGATGACATCCCAGCTTTAAGGTCCCTGAAGGAGCACCAAAGGCAAATGCAAAACAACTAAAGCAGAAGCGACTTCTGTTGTGATGTCTCATTGCGTCACAGCCAGAGAGAGCTGTTTGGGGGCGATTCTGTGGAACGTGGCAGATGTGCCTGGAACACCCTAGTTACCCGAACACCCTAGTTACCGCCACTACCGAACATCACTTCCTCAGGGATCAGGATGCCAGGTCACTTCATCTTGAACCTTCACGTTTCAGAAAATGTCCTTTTCCAGGTAGCGATAGCCAAAAGGACAGGCCCCATCACGCTGAGTCGATGTGGGCTATGGCATGGTGACATCTGGGGACGGCCCCCGACTCCCCAGGACATCCCTGACCAGATCGGAGGTCGCACTGTCCCTGTTCCCGTGGGCCCCTGAGACAGCGAGAGGCGGGGATGACGTTGGAGAGAGAAGAGAAAATTGAGGCCGACGTCCTGAAGACTGAGATCGCCTACTTCCTACCGTAACTCTGCCCGCGCGGGGCGCGCCGTAAAGTGCCCACCAGGTGGGTTCCGGCCCCAAGCTGGTACTGATTCCCAGGCACCCATGGGGCCGGGCTGGGGGTGGGGCCTGTTCTGCGGGACCTGGAGCTGGATGCGGCAACCCCCCACTTCATCCAAGGGGGTCACCACGCAGAAAACCTTCCCAGAACCGCGCCACGACAGCAGACATGACGGCACGTGTGCTCCCGAGGGCCGGCTGTGGCTTTGGAGCACTTGGTCCTGCTAAGTCCATCAAGCGTGTGTGTCTTGTATGTTGAAGAAACAAAACAAGTGCCCAGGGGCAGCCTCAAGTTTTCTCCTCAGAACCAAACACGGGGTGTCTCTTCCCACAGCTCCAGTTCTCCGATTCCCCAATACCAACGGGGGGTCTGACCACGGCAGGAGTGCAGACCCCGCAGGTCAAGGCCCGCCCCCCATCACATGCCAGCCGCAAGTCCCACACTTCTGACCGGCCAGCTACAAATTGGGGTTCCCACCACCCCCTGCTCAGGGCCAGGTGTGGGGAGGGGGCCGCTCCGTGGCCTCTCCAGGAACACCTCCACGTGTTCACCAACCTAGAAGCTCCCCACATCCCGTCATTTAGGAATGTGAGGCTTTTCGGGGGGTTCTATTACATAGGCATGATGCAGTAAATCACTGGCCAGCGGTGACTGATTCCACCTCCAGCCCCGCCCCCCTCCCAGGACGGCAAGGGTGGGGATGAAAGTTCCAACCCTCTAATCATGCCGGAAGCCGCTCTGAAGCCATCCAGGGCCCCGTACACCAGTCACGGCATCAGTGACACGCTCGTGTCTCACTGACTGTCAGCAGTCGTGGGCCAGAAGCCCGGGATACAGACCAAACGGCAGTAGCCCAGCGTACACACGTGGGTTCACCCTGCGTGTGCTCATTTCGTGGGTTCTGACGGGTGCCTGAGGACACACGTCTATGCCAACATGGGGGGGTGGTGCCCAGGGCTGCCGCGCGGACCCCTGCAATGTGTCCTCCTTCTTGCCGTGACCCCACGTCTGGTAACTCAGAGCCCCCTGGTTCGTTACACCACACTCCAATCTTGTTCTGCTCCCCGGTTCTCAGTGCTCAGCTCAGCCACGAGACCCCTGAAGGGGCTGGTTATTCCCAAGGGGGGCCTGAACCCGCCTTGAATGCCCACCAGGAGGACGAACGCCAGCAGCAGGCACAAGGCAACTGCAGGTGACACTGCACCACGACGGAGGCATTCCTAATGCAGAGAAGTGCAGCCCCGCTGCCCTTTACAAAGCCGTTCTTAACATCGACGCGCACGTCAGAAAGCACGTGGAGGACAGCCCGCCGTAGCCGTGCACCACATGAAGTGAAACGCAGTTTGGCTGCGAAACGCAGTTACCTGGGATCCAAGCTCTGAAGTGCAAGTTCATTACAGAGAGATGTATGGGGCCTTCCTTTTGTGGTGGCGCCTCCATTCATTCTCTGGTCATTGAGGAATGGAGACCATCAACCCACAGGCCTCCCCCGCACGCAGACATTGAGTGTACGTCAGTAATCACAGCTCTGCCTCTGAATTATGAAACAAACGCTCCCGGTTAAGTAAACGGAAAGTAACAGGCTCCGCGAGAGATCAATACGTAAGAGAAACACACTGAAATGAAGAGATGTGGCTCTGGGTCTGGCTCCCAGAGGGCGGCATCGGACGCGGCCGTGACTGCTGACGGCACGTTAGCGAGCTGCCCGAGATGCACCTGTCACTCACGGACCACAGCCTACAGTCCCCGAGCTGGGGGGCTGGGCCACGTGATTCACTGCCCCCCATCTCCTCCTGCCTTCCTTCCCCGACCACACCGTCTTCGTTTTCACAAGCGGGCTCTTGGGGGATAGAAGTCCGCATGTGAGATGCACGGGTGTCTCCAAAACCAGCAGGAGGAGAGGGCCCAGACGTGTGGTGGTGCGGCACGTGTCCAAGACCAGCCTTCCTCCTCCGGGGAGAACCCTGGGGATGATGCATGTCACTCACGGTCCCTCCAGAGACAAGGGGCCCTAAGAGCGGTTAAGTCTCCGAAAGGCCCACCCAACCTTCAGCCATTTCACTCCGACCCGTTTTCTCCTGTCTCGCGCCATCACCCAGCGGCCAGTGCGCCACGCGGGTGCAAATGCAGATTCGCCCTGACTCCGAGGCTGCCATCCTGGGTCACAACCCCCACCCCTGTGCCTGTGACCGGCGCTGGTCTGGGAAGCGGAGATAGTCTCTCCTGGAGCCAAGATGCCCGGAGGAGCCAGCATGTCTCCTAAGAGCTTCTTCCGAGGAGGCGGCAAGCCAGGGGGAGTCTTGGTCACATGACATGGCTTTCTGGGGTGGACTGGGGACAGCACTCACAGAGCTGTTGGCGGGGGTGGGGGGGGCGCTGCAGCGCGGCCCCAGACCACACAGCCCGTGTGCCTGTTCGGCTGTGGGTTTCTCACTTTGGTGAATATGCACTCTGGATCTGACACTCTCCAAACGCAATTTTCATCAGATAACGTTTCTTGTTTCTCAGGGCGTCCTGGGCGGTTCTCCCAAATGAGGCACCCACTCCGCGGCGTTCATTCTAACCTCACTACCTGTGAAGGTGGGATCGAGGCGCATGATCGCGGGCCCAGCAGTGGGGCTCCGGCCTTCAGGACTCCGTCATTTACTGGCTTCTCAACAGCAGGCTGCTGACGGGGCCTTCCACACCTCCCACCTCCCTCCCCACCACACAGCCCCTGTCCAAATGGGGGCCAGGGCAGCTTCCAGGGAAGGCTCTGCCGTGCTGCCACAGGGGCCTGCAGGAGGGGGTGACCACAGGGAGGGCTGGCTGGCTAGGTTCCGGCCCACTGAGTTCAGCCTCTGGGAGCCCCAGAAGGGAGAGCAAGGCTGGAGGTCAGGAGGTTCTGAGAGGAGGCGGCACCACGGAGGCGCCCTGACAACCAGCAGGAATTTTATAGGTGTGCAAGCCCAAGGGGGAGCGTGGGGTGGCCAGGCCGGCCCTGCAGGGACAGGCCCAGGTGTGTGTGGGGCGTGGGGCGTGTGCGGCGGGGGGTGGGGCGGTGGTGGTGGTGCTACTGCATGGGAGGGCTGCTGCTAAGCTGGAGGAGGGGACTGCTCAGGGACCCCGTGGGAGGCGCAGGAGGCCATGGAGCAGGGACCCTCCGTGTGAATAGAGACAACTCGCGCCCACACCCTGCACTCTGCCTTCGTGCCCACAAACTATGGCAAGATGAGACAGAAGGTAGCTGAGCGAGTGGAGGAATGTTTCCCACAGGGAAGAAAAATGTCAAAGCTCCTCATCCCCCGGAAAGGCCACGGGAGGCTGCGGAGAACCGGCAAGAATGGGGCGTGGGTGGCGGTGGTGAGGGGTGCTCCTCCACCCAACGCTCACCTGAGACCTGAAGCTGCAGGCGCAGGCAGGGGCTTCCCTAATTGTGTCCCCACTTGCAAGTCAGGGCCAACCAGAGGAAGCATGCTGCTCCCCTACGCCCTCACTGAGGATGGGGCTCCCAGTTCGCCCCTAGACCAGCAGCCTCCCTCGGCCCTCTGGGCCCCCCTCGACCACCAGAGGTGCCCCTGCCATGCTGGCAAAGCCGGCTCTGAGCACGGAACCTGTTTTCATTTGAGTGGCTTATTTCCAGGAGCTCAGATACACTTTGTGGGGTTCCAGGGCGGCTGGGAGGGTAGCAATACCACAAAGTGGCCACAAGATGGCACCAAGGAGAAGCCTTTGCCCCACGCCCCAGGTCCAGCCGGGCACACCTGTCGGTGGGTATGGCTGTGTGGGCCCGCCCCGCCGTGGTCCAGGTGAATGTGGCCCTCAGTGCTTTGTCTGGGTCGGGATGGGGGTGGGAACTCAGGGGGCGGTTCCATCAGGGCCCAGCCACTGGGCTGCAGGCAGAAGGGAATTCAGCTCCTCCCCCGGCCTTTTACAGGGGCGGGAACAGGTCTCCATCGCTGGCCCACCCAGACCACCAGGCCCACCCAAAGGGAGGACCCAGGAGCGTTACGCTTTCAACCTGCTCCGGCGGTTTCAGTGAGTCCAAGGTGAGCGCCGTGGGCAGGCAGTTCCCTCCCAGGCGCCCTTCCCCCACAAGCTGGACGTGGCCTCCCCCACCAAGACCAAGCTGCCCAAGCTCTCAGGCAGAAGAGGAGGCTGGGTGCTGCCCCTAGACGGCCTTGGGGCAGCCTGGGGATGCTGCCCTGGGGACAGCCCTGGGGACAGTGCTCTGGGGACAGCCCAGGGACACTGCTCGGGCCACGTGCAGGTCACTGGGGCCCACAGGGCTAAGGGCGCCTCTTCCAGGGAAGATGCTGTTCTCCACCAGTATCAAAGGCCTTTTGAGTGTTTTCACCGGAAGAAGCTAAAAAGCTGTTTGAAACAAATAAAACTGTCACAATGGCTACCATGTATATTTTCCTCCAACCATGCAAAATGGACCAAAACAAAAGTCCCTCGGAAATGCAGTGGGGTGCCTCACGGAGAGTTGAAATTGGGCGCGTACGTGTGGTCACCTCGTGCCCTCTCTGACTTTAGACCCCAGGAATGAACGCCAGGCCCCTCGGCCTCCAGATGTGAGGACAGCACCCCGGAGGGAGGCTGAGGACGGGGCTGCACCCAAGAAGCTCAGGTGCTGCTGCGTGCTGCTCACTCCCTGTCCCCATGCTGGGCCCAGCCTTCCCATCACACCGTCACACCGGCCGGGGTCCAGCCCTGAGGGGGGCTCGAGAGGTCGTGCCCCTTTGCCACAAGCATCGGGTCTGCCAAGCCAAGACCTGCCAAGTGCGGGCGGACTTTTGAGCCCGGTGGGAACAAGGTGGACGTGCAGGGCATGCAAGAGCGCGCCTGGAGGCACAGCACCTGGTCGGGGTGCACCGGTGGGCCAGGCCCCACGGGGACGGGGCTGGGCACCTGAGGCCCGCTTGGTGACGTGCTGAAGGGCCCACGCAGGTGCCCCAGACCTCCACGGAAGCTCCGGCGGGGCCTCGCTCAGGCGTTGGGCTTCCCAATCACTGGCCAGCTCTTTCCTGCATTTATTTGTTCAGCAGCGCGCTGACTGCTGCAAGGTGTCAGACTAGGGGCAAGCCTCCCAGGAGCAGACACGCCCCTCCACGGGCCTTGTTCACAGTCTCAGCGTCTGTTCCCTGCCGGGAGAAAAGATCGGGGACCGTCTGTTGTCTAAATGACTTGCCTTCCACCTAATCTTTTCAAAATTATACACATTAGTGGCACACGATTGATTAATTACATCAGTGGGGACGTCTCCTGGTTCTAGTCACCACACATAAACTGGTTTAAACGACAAGGCATTTCCTGGCTCACACAGTTAGAAGTTCAAAGGCAGGCAGGCGGGGGGCGGGACGGGGCGGGACCCTTCAGGAGGCCTCAGCAAGCAGATTCTAAGCAATTCCTGGGGAGACAGTCACCTTTACCTGACCCCTGGGGGCTAGGAACAGCATCTAACTGCAAAACTGCTCTGTCTCCCCAGGAATTAGAAGCAGAGGGGGGAGGGCAGAGGCTGGGAGGAACCTGGCTTCTGACTTCCATGACGTAAATAAAGACTACGGGCGCCCCCTTCTGAGTGCATCTCCGGACTGCAGTTCTCGGCATGGGGTCCTTTCCCAGCTCAATACAGAAAGTTTACTGAAAAGTAAACGCGATCATGCCCATCTTAGAGGAGAGGAATAGGGTGGGGTTTAGTTTGCTCGTGGGTATAAGGAACTCCAGCCTTACTTTCCAGCTTTGAGACGCACCTGAGGCGGTGACCCACGCCTAGCAGGCGTGCATGTGTGTGTGTGCGTGCGCACGCGTCTGTGGGCGCAAGTGTGCCCCCTTTTGCCTCTGCGATAACTGGAATTGGGCCACAGTCAGGCTTTGGGCTGTCACTGAAGGTCTGTCATTAACTCCATTTCCTGACGTGGACAAGACATACTGTATGGCTCTCTCCTCTTAAAGGCTTCTCACCGCCTTCTAGACATCCTGACAGGCTCTAAGTCAGAGGCTGTACCCTTTGGGAAGACAGGGACCACGCGTGCAGGGCCCGATGACCGACCATGCGCCCCTTATCACACCCTTTCCGTTGGACCACAGCAGTCATTAGTACTAATTAGATCGTCTCACTCATGCTCTCCCTTCCTCTCTCTCTGTCCACACATTTTTGCCCAAGGACGGCAAGCCACTGAAGACTACGAGTATTTAAGACCATTTTAGCCATGGTTCTTCTATCAGATTAAGTGGAATAAATCAATTCCTCCCTAATGACTTTGTTGCCTTTGCAATTCATCAAAAACCTGAGTATCTCAGTACCTTATAATGGTATCATTGATTTTGTTGTTTTTATTGTGTTAAAATACACACAACATAAAACTTAACCATCTTAACCACTTTTAAGGGTACATTGTTGTGCCGCCACCACCACCATCCATCTCGAGAACCCTCTCCATCTTGTAAAACTGAACTTGGTGCCTCTTAACACTAGCTCCCCATTCTCCCTCCCCCGGCCCCTGGCACGCGTCCTTCTGCTTTCTGTCTCTCTGATTTTGACTGTGCTAACTAGCTCATAGAAGTGGAATCACACAGTATTCGTCTTATTGTGACTGGTTGATTTTACTGAGTAGCTTGTCCTTGATCCCTCCACGGTGTAGCATATTGCAGAACATCTTTCCTTTTTCAGGCTCAGCAATGTTCCATTGTGTGGACGGACCACGTTTGTCTTCCCTCACCTGTAGGTGGACACTTGGGTGTTTTGTAAATAATACTGCAGTGAACATGGGGATGCATGTATCTTTTGGAATTAGTGTTTTCATTTTCTTTGGATACATATCCAGAGGTAGAATTGCTGGGTCATATGATAGTTCTTTTTTTTTTTTTTAATATTTTGAGGAACCACCATGCTTTTCACCACAGCAGCTGTCCATTTTATATTCCCAACAACAGTGTACAAGAGTTCCAATTTCCTCGCACAGTCACCAACACTCGTTTTCTGCTTTTCCTGAAACTGATAGTAGCTATCAGTCTTTCACCATCTCACTCTTTCATCTGTTTGTGTCTTTGGATTTTAAGTGAATCTCCTATAGACAGCACGTAGTTGGATCATATGTTCTTATCCATTTTGCTAATCTCCTCTTTCGGCTGGAGGGTTTAGCCCATTACATTAAAAGTCATCACTAACAGATAAAGAGGAACTTACTCCTACCATTATGCTATTTGTTTTCTATGTGCCTTGAAACATTTTTGTCCCTCATTTCCTACATTACTGTCCTCCTTTGTATTTGGTTGATTTTTTTGTAGTAAAATATTTAAATTCCTTACTTTCCTTTTGTTTATATTCTATTGCTATTTTCTTTTGGTTACCATGGGGATTACATTTAACATTATAAAGTTAAAACATTCTAATTTGAATTTATACCAGCTTACCTTCAATAACATACAAAAACTCTGCTCCTTTACAGCTCTATCCTTACCCTTTTTGGTTGTTAACATCACAAAATTATAGCCTTATTCATTGTGTGTCTCAAAATACAAACTAATAATTCTTTTAAATGCATTAGTCTCCTAAATTATGTAGAAAACAAAATCTGGAGCTACAAACCAAAGTTACAGTGATACTAGCTTTTATGCTAATAATTGTTTTTTTCTCTTTCAATGCATTGGTCTCTTAAATCATGTAAAAACAAAAAATGCGGTTATAAACCACTGTTACAATAACACTAGCTTTTATACTTGCCTGTATAATAAACCCTGATTGAGACCTTTATTTCTCCATACTGTTTCAAGTTACTGTCTCATGTCCTCTCATTTCACTTGTAGGACTCCCGTGATCATCTCTTGCAGGGCAGGTCAAGTGGTCACAAATTCCCTCAACTCTTGTTTATCTGGGACTGTCTCAATTTCTACTTTTGTTTTGAAGGACAATTTTGCAGGATGTAGGATTCTTGATTGACAGTTGTTTTCTTTTAGCACTTGGAATATATCAGACTACTGCCTCTGGCCTCCAAAGTTTCTGAGGAGAAATCTGTTGATCATCTTTTTGAGGATTCCTTTATATTATGACACTTCTCTCTTGCTGCTTTAAAAGATTCTTTGTCTTTTGAATGTTGGTTACAATGTGTCTTGGTGTGGGTGTCTGAGTTCATATCACTTGGAGTTTGTTAAACTTCTTGGACATTTATATTCGTGTCTTTCATCAAATTTCAATAGCTGTAGATGTTTTTTGCATGTGACTGGATATAATCTGTTTTTGTCTTTCAGACAGACATTCCATTAGTGATCCCTAGGCAGGCCTGTGTGACTCAAATGCCCCTTTACTTGGACTGCAGTACCACTCCCTCTGCATGAGCTAATGGGAGTAACAGTGTGCCTGAACTGCCCAGCTCTGTGTCTCTGAACCCACATTTTGCAATAGGACCATGTACATTGGTCAGGATTTTCACATCTCGTAACGGCAGACAGCATTAGGGGACAGGTTCTTTCCTGAGATAATAATTGTCCTGCACAAAAGAACTGAAATAGGCCCTCATACACACCTGACATTCATGTGATTCCCTATAACACACCTTACCTCTTCACGGCCAAAGTAAAGTTGGCTGATCAATGGTGCAAAAGATTAAATTCCTTTCTACAGGCTTCTCTGTGACACAGAGCTGTCTAGCACAGTGGATGGATGGCCTGGCCTCCAGTCTGACAGCTCAGCCTACAGGGTGGGTGGTTGTCTCTTTGGCTGTCTGTGTGGGGTTTGGCATGTCAGAGTTCCCATTATTCCTCCTGCAATTTGCAAGTCATTTGAGCAAGTCTAAGATAAAGAGTGCACTGGTTTGTCCAAGTTCCTTACCACACAACTACCTCCACAGCTACTGCAAAGAAGCAGAAAACCAGATGCTCCTCTACAACCCAATTACCTCATGTGCTCTCCATCCATTAGGCTTTCCAGCAGGTCAGCATGAGGGTACCTTGTTCATTTCAATCCACCTCCACCCCCCAAATGCATTCAGCTCGAACAGCACTAGCTTAAAAAAGTGAAATGTGTCTGATTATGGAGGCTCTCCTTAGAAAACCCAGAAAACCTCGCCAGTAGCAAAGTGGGAAGGCTGTGTGCCAGGCCAGGATGACAAGACTCTGACAGTGGCATTTATCACATGAAGGAAGAGGCTGGTGCACTGCACACCAAGAGGCTGCTACTGGTCCCTTTCCAGTGACCAGGAGACGGCTCCTGCAGAGGACCCTCCTGACATCGCCCAGATGGATCCTGCTTGGCCACCCGCTGCGAGTGACTCTGACAGTTACTTGAGTATCTGAGCATGGGCTCCTTCTCCCGTTACCTGCCCTGTCCATCACCATTAAAAGGTCACTTTCTTGTATACAGCCCTGCTGAGCAAGCAGTTGGCTACTTCTCAGCCTCAGTTTCCACAAATACCTTCCATACTTAGGCCATAAGCAAGGGACCCTGGGAGAGAACTGATGGAAGAGAATCATCCCGCCTCTGAGGTCAGACTTTAGACAAGCTCAGCCCTCTGGGTCCTGGGCCTGAAATTCAGACAAAAGACCCTAAGAGCCCAGAGTGCCACCACAACCTTGATCTGGGGCCATCCTCATGATTCAACAAAACCATGATAGGAAAACATCTTATTGCCAAGCAGAAGAGAGCAGGAAAGAGCAAAGCATTTATTTGGAAGTCTGCTAGACAGAAGGAAAGCAAGAAGACATCTCCCACAACATTTCATGACTCAAGTCTTTGAGGGGCATACGTGCAGGTTCCCTAAGCCCTTCCTGGATTTGGAAGTCAGAACAGGAAAGAAACTGGTCACGTGCAATCCAGTGACAAAGACCCCCACGTGGCCTGTGAGATTTTATTCCTTAAGTTACACTGACACCTGGTGGTCTTTCATGTCAAAAAGGAAATACCTGATTCTGTAATCTGAACACACACATAATCGAAACACGTCTTTGTATTACTTTGGAGGAAAAGCAAACACCACGAGAGGCAGTATAATGTTAATAAAATAATGAAGACATTAATAAGAACATCTTTCTGCATATTTTTAATTTTAATAAACCAAAAGAATAAAGTATGATGTTCCTCTTCTAGACCACACCTTCTTAAGGGGCAGATCAGAGTAGCTCCTCCCAGTGAAATTTTTCAAATAGAATTTTCAAAAGAAGAAGAAGAAATCAGCTCCAGTGGGCATTGACCAGGAGGCCTGTGTCCCCCTGTGAAAACTGCAAACCCAAAGGAAGGTCAAGTGCTTCCTGGCATGGACAGGAAGTTCCTTCTACTCTCTCCTATTGACATTAGGAGAAAGGAGACATTCGCTACTTGTTCTGCAAAATGACGTGAGACACTAAGTGTGCCAAAATGAATAAAATGGGTAATTCAGCAGGCTCGGGAAAAGTCCAAGTGATAAGAAAAGGTAATATTCACGTAAGTGTTCCCCTGTGTTTGCAGAAACACATGCACAGATGACCACCCCTCTGCAATCTGCAGTTGTAACTAGGCCAAGAGGGGAGGAAGGGGGCCGGATTGAGGTTGCAAATTTAATATGTTTATGTGACATAGTGCTAACTAACATAAACACTGGGCCTCTCCAGTAACATTTGTATTTGTTTGCTTGTCTATTCCTATAGATACCAAACAAGAGTTTGAAACTAGGTTTCTGCAAGTGTTATTTTGAAAGATACAAAGTTTATCCACATATTTGCCATCCATTCAATTACTAACTATACCGTTTTAATTTTTTTTAAAGTATCAAAATGTAATCATCCTTATCGTCCTCACCACGCAGAATCTAATAAATTTCCCAGCACCTCAGAAGTTCCACGTTGTCACCCAGGACTCCATCTCACAGGACGGTGGCGTCTCTGGGACTGGATGAGCATCTGGTGAGTGTCCCAGCTGACTTCCCAGACTGGGGAAGTTTCAGTGCCAGTGAGGCTCCAGCGTCAGCGTCACCCAGGGCTGTTTCTCCTCCTCGGTGTCCTCAGAAACCTCGATCTCCCCCGAGCTCACCTCAGTTAACCTGCCGGTCAGCACCTGCAGCTGGAGTCACCTCTGCCGTGTTCAGGGCCAGCCTGGACCTGGTGCTCTAAGGTGAGGTGTGGTGCAGACACGCATGAGGGGGGGCACCAGCCCCTCACAGCCCCCTCCTGCGGCTCCAGCTACATCTCTGCCTCCAGCCAGGCCGGGCCCCCCCAGGCTACTGAAGAAAGAGACTGGCAACACGACAAAAAATGGGGAAACCCGTCGACCTTGACCGTCAGAGGCCCGAGAAGAAGGCACAGTGCTGGGGCCCCACGAGGGACCACACACCTGTAAACCATGCTCTTCGGCAAGAAGGTCCGCACAGCCGCTCCCCCCACACCCGCAGGTTGCCGCTCTACCGCTGGCCCTGAGCGTGGTTGTCCGGAGCCCTTGGGGACAGCACCTGGCAGCGGGCCTAGAGGAAGGAGCCAGGCGGGTGGTGAGGACACCGTCACGGCCCGTCCACTATCTGGGTTCTGCTGGGCTCTGCCACGCATGGCTCAGCCACTCTCTCATCCCCAGAGGTGGGAGGCCTCCGTGCTCAGGCTGCCGCCAGCACGCTGCGCTTGATGGGACGTCCTCGTCCACACGTCACACGTGGGCAGTCCGCACAAGGACAACCACCCGTCACTCCCACGGAGGGAAATAGGGGCCTAGGCAGGTGCCCCGCAGAGCCCTGCTGCTGCTCTCTACACGGTGAGGACGCTCAGAGGGCGGCGGTCCGAGCAGCTGACCCTGGGCCACGCGCTGAAGGATCTGGGAAGCACCCACAAGCGACTGCCCTGCACCAGCTGAGCGGAAGGCCGGGGGCTGCGCCAACCGACAGCTCAGGGTCCTCCGAACCCGAGGCCTCCACGGAGGTGCAGGCGTTCGGAACGGTTCCTGCAGGATCTGAGGAGTATTTTAAGAACTGAAGTAGAGCTGAGAACAGTGTGTTGACGTCGCCTGTCAGAAAGCCAGTTTTAGAACTGAAGCGGGTGCTTTTTTGAGTTGAAGCCGTGCACTGGCTTTCCAAAGTTTCCTGAAACTTGAGAAGACGGGGTGTGGGCCCTCTGGGGGCTCCCCCAGCCACCCAGGCAGCCTTCTGACTCACAAGGGCCTGAATATCGCCTTCAATTTCTCCAGTGGCTGTAAGCAGAACCTGAGTGCACTTGCTGATGACCAGCAAGGTCTTTGGGCACCTTGCCTCTCTAGCGCCACATAAGAAGGACATAGCCTACCTCTGTGTCACTCATGCCCACTGTCCCCCAACTCCAGGCACGTGCCACGGCACCCTCCCACCCCAGAATACTGTTTTTCTTCCAGTGCGTAGATGTCATTGGTTAAGGATCTCAAGATGAAATCATGCTGTTGTTATAAGAAGGGCATACATAGCACAGGGGACAAGGGTGTGGCCATCCTGAGTCATCGGTCCCACACGTGTGACCCCACAGGACACGGGGTGTGAGTAAGGAGCCCCCTTGATTCTGCACTGAGTCACGGACTCCTGGTTGTGCTGACCAGCACTGGGTCGTCATCTCTTGGGGCACCGTCTCCTCTCATGGCTACAGGCTCCCCAAGACGAAGGTGCCATTCCTCAGCCCCTTCCCCAGTGTGACCTCTCTCGGAGCAGCAGCTCAGTGAGTGCTCAGGCAACTGGTGGTAAACAGCCTCGGTACGCCCAATCTCCGCAATCTTCCACCTCTGACAATGGGGTCCCTAACCCTGGTCCCAGGGACCACGCTCCACGGAGAGCCCAGAGCTGGGGGCGGCAGGAGGTCACGTGTTCAGGCAGAGAGGGCCCTGTGGGCACCCCCCACATACACACACCGCCAGGACGAGTCCTTTTCTTCGGTGCCCAGAGAGCAGACTCTTGTGAGAAAACCTACAGCAAGAAAGACTAGTTCTGAACTGAAGTTTAGTTCAGGGTAAAGAATAATCCTTTGCACCTCGTTTGTGATCAGTCGAAGGGGGTTACAAGAAAAAAAGAAGACTTTGCTCGCCCCGCAGGCTCTGTGCAAGGAGGCTATGAGACAGCGCAGCCCGAGTGTTCGGCACACGGGGACATTTGCTCCTGACATCGCCCAGTGCTCTCCTAAATGTGAAGCCAGGGCCCGACCCAGCGCCTCTGGTCAGGCAGGGGTGAGAGGCGGCCCCAGCAAACCCCACCCGATGCGGGACACCAGCGTGAGTGCAAACGAGGGACCTGACCATCGCCAGGCCCCTGAGGCGAGTGTCACAGCACACGGTGAATGAGGACAGCAATAAACCGCGGGGAAGACAATGGCGCTGGCAGGGCACGCTCACCTGGGAGAAATGAAAGATCAAATTGAGGGCTGGAGCCTTAAGCCCCAAAGGACAGACCCGGGAGGCAGCAGGCTATTAGCAAAGGCTCTTCACTCCTTCGCTGCAGAGAAAAGAAATGACCTTAAAATAGAACCTCATCACGTACTCCTGGGCCAAATTTCACTCCAGTAATTGCGTCTGTGAGAAGGGAACTGCAGAAAAAATGAGGCGCTCTCGGGGCTCAGCTGTAAGTAATACATCAGAGCCACCCACTGCGAACTCCCATTACGGCCGAATGGGCCCCCCTGCTGTGGACGCGCTGCAGACAGCCCCCCTCCCTGGCCCGGGGGGCCCTGCTGCTCTCCTGCCCTGTGGCCGGTTCCTCGGGGTTCCCACTAACACCCAGAACTGCCACCGCCGTCTCCGTCCTCCCAAATCTGCACACTAGCAACTCGTCGGGAGGAAAAGGCTCTCAGTCCCCCACATTCCAGAAACTCTCCTGGCTGCATGGATGCTCTGAAGCTGACGGGGCGGCTCCGGGCAGAGCTCTGGGAGGAGCTGGGCAGTTTGGTTTACTTTTCTGACCGACTGCATGGCCATACGTGGCACCTTCTGGTTCGTGCTTCCAAATTCACATTTTCTCCCCAACTAGCACTGTGCTACCCCTCAAATGCACTGCCAGACAGCTGGAGACCCCACGGAGGGGAGCCAGCCAGCCAGACCCCTCCAGCACGTCACTCCAAGACACTGCCTCCTCAGCCCTGACTGCACACCCCAGAGCACCCCTCTGGGACCTTTTGAATGCCGATGCCTGGGTCCTGCCTGGGAGGTGCTGAGGTCACCAGTGCGGGGCGCTGGGCTTGGGCTTCATTAGCAGCTCCCCAGGAGATTGAGCAGTAAGGCGTGATTACAACCCTGCAACTATTTGAGGTGACAAATTACGTGGCCTAGCTCAGCCCTGGAATCATTTCTGATAATCCCCCCACTCCAGAGTGACTCATCACCGCCCAGATGGGCAGAGGAGACCCCCCTCATCCAGAGCGCTGGGCCTTCTTCATCACCAGGGGCGTCGGCGGTGGGTCATCACGTGTCCTTCGTTCTGTCCACACACCGGTGGCAACGCGGGTCAGCGTGCTGGCCCCTGGGCTCCCGGGCACAAACCGCCCAGCGTTTCACAGAGAACTGCCCAAAACAGACGACAGTGCAGCCAGGCAAGACAGTGAAGGCGCTGGGGGAGAGGTTCGCCGCGAGCTGCCCTGCGGTAGGAGACGGCCCGGCGGACGGGGGCACCGGCGGACAGAGCACACGTGCGGCCCCAGGAGTTAGTGAAGGTGATTCCTCCACGTAAGCGAGGGACATGGTGTGGGGAAGAGGACAAACGTGGGGGAGGAGGTGCCGGCAAATACACCAGGGTGCCCGACACTTGAAGCACTGTTATCTGTGCGTCACATGAACACGGACGGTCACCACTGTGAGCACCTCTTGTGATTGCAGAAGTCACACGTGACTTGTACTCATCTTCTGTTATTGGTATATATGCAGTATTACCATTTTGATACAGTTTTTCCCTTTCTTAAAATGTGTATTCACTTCAAAGGAACACGGGGAGCTACTTCAAGACACGGAACCTGCAAATGACAAAATGCTGGAAGCTTCCAAACGTAGAAAGCCGGTGACAGCTCCCCCAGTCACAGAAAAGACGTTCACTCCTATCGTGAGTTGTAACACGGGAAGGAGGCAAGGACTCTTCCAACTAGACTTGAGACGCTGGAGCACTCGGGGTCGCTGATGTTTTAGGTTCCAGTGCACCAAATCAACTGTTACTGTTTTCCATTCCCTAGATATTTATCACCAGCAGTAAGAGAGCTGTCAATGTTTGACACAAATTTTTGATACAAGTCACCCAAACTGTCCCCACTGGTTGTTACAATGCCTGCCCTCTGGGGTCCCACACTCTGCAGCCAACCTTCCTGTGATTTCCGGTTCAGTGACATCTCTGAGTGCAGAGTGAAGGCTCCTGGCACTGGCTGCCAGGAGGGACGTGGTCCCCTTGCCAACTCGTGCAGCATCTGGTGCATTAGGCACACCCACAGCACGGCCGAGTTTTGAGGAAGAGACGGTCCCTCCCCCATAAATCCATGTGCCACAGGCAACGTGGGTCCTATGACTGACCAGCAATGAGCATCTACATGTGCATCCACCTTCCTGAAATATTACTGGGATGACAGCACAAGCCTGATTAAAAACAATTTTTTTTTAACATAAAGCACTTTAGGCCAAGAGACCCCATTTTAGGAACGGCTGTTCTGCAAACATTACACACAGCATAACAAGCCAAAATCCCTTCACTGCCGTAACTACTGATCACAGACTTAGGAAGCCTACAGCAAACACACCGGGGGCCCCTTAAGGCTCTCCAAAATGCATAGCTTCACAAAAACACGGTTAACATGGAGACGCGGAGGAGCATCAGCTCTTTCTTTCCCAATCATTATGGCTAAAAGACTGACACTGATTTGCACAGACCCTCCCCTTACGCTCCACGCCAAGAGGCCAGTCAGCACTGTCTTGCCGACCAGAATTAAAATGATGTATTTGCCTCGAGCACCCAGCGTATACAGTCCAATTAACAAGCCCACCATTACTTTACTTTGCCAATATTCACCAGCAAGAGATCCCTGAGATGGCAAATACTGTTTCCATGTGCTCAGGAGCTCAGCATTTCTGTATCTTACTATCCTCAAACCCAGAGGCAGGCAGTATTCATTTCAGAGGTCGTGCCTGAAGAAGGCCTTACCGCACCAGTGCTGAGACAGGACACCTACCCGGTGTAGATGCCGGCACTGAACTGTCTCAGAGTTGTACTACCTCTGTGATTTATTCAACAAACGTTTGCCGAAAGGCCAATATGCTGGTAATTGTTGTGCTCCTGTCCACGTGAGCCCATCCAGAATGCCTCCAAACCTAGGAGGGAATGAGCCGTCTTATCACGGGTTTCTGCCACGCTTGTGTGCAAACACTTCGTTAAATGAGCCCAGCACCCAGAAAGCATTCTCCCTCCCAGAGCGCTGTTTTCTTCCCCAAACAGGCAAGCAGGCGTCCATCTCAGGCGAGAGGGCCTGACCCAGGGCTCAGCACTCAGCCATGCGGAGGCAGTGTGGGCAGAGGCTGCCACCGGGGCAGGAACTGACGGGAAAAGCCGCCACGTGGTGTGTCCTGTAACCACAGGTTCCCTCTGAGCTCCCCACCACCAGCTCTCTCGGGGGGCTCTCCTCGGAACACAAGGCGTGGGTGGGGCTGTCCGTTGGGGGCGGGGGCCCAGGACCGCTTCCCGCAGAGGGTCAGCACGTCTCCATCGAAGGCAAAGGAGATGAGCGTGTTCTGCCAGGCTGGCCTATGCTTCTTGTTCAAGAGGCACTTCCAGGAAAGGAAGGCTTCACAAGTGCGACGCCGAAGCAACTCACACGTGTCGGCTTTTGTTCTGTTTCCTCCCCAAAGACACGGGCTGTCATGGATGTGATTCACGAAAACTGTCTTCATGCTAATCCAAATGGGCTTCCAGAAAAGTAAATTCCCTGATCGCTGGCTCCCGTGTCCCTCCTTCTGCGTCCCCATTTGGGAAACATGTAATGAATGCAACGGCACCTCTCCTGACCACAGACAGTGTAACCGTGGGCATCAGGCTCCTCCCCAGCTGTGTCACAGAGTGACAGACCACAGGGACCGCAGCCTCAGCAATGAAACACCCAGGTTCCCACAGAGAAATGCCACCCACTGTCATCCTGCAATTTCCAAAGTCGATGAACCTTCCAGAAAACAGCCCACTTACACCCACGTCACCTGACGATAAAATTAGGTATTTGAGTTCAAATTCATTTATGAAGTGACAGTTCTCAAAGCCCCTGAAGCCTGTGTGGCTCAGAACTTTCATTTCCGACGTCAGACTAAAAATAGACCTGCTGTGCCCATTTCCCAGTTAGTAATAACACCTGTTCACATACGACATGCTGTCACTGAGTCTCAATCTCCCAAAATGTGAATGATGTCATACTCGTTTTATTTCTTGCAGTCTTCAAATGTATTTTTAACTTGGGGTAATAAGCACTGGGTTTGTGAACCCTACGTGGAGCATTACTTTTAATTATTTATTCAAAATGCACAGACAAAACGGAAACTAAAGTTTCTGATTTTTCTCCTTTCTGTAGTTCGTCCAAGTGTGATATGTCAAGAAGCAGCTTTCCTGTGATGTGCCTCAAAAATAAATGGAAAGAAAAAATGTAACAGATGGCCTGGATTACATTTGAACAGTGATAAGCAGTGGCTTCTAGGACAGCTGGGTAATGTACTCTTTGCTCAAAAACACGTTTGATCTGAAACACAAAAACAATCTTATGGTTTCCATGAAAGAGGGAGAAAAAAATGAAGCAGAATAAGGGAGCCAATTGCTGGTTTTCTCTCCAGCATGTTCCACGCTGCTTTGAGCCCCATATGTTCTGTTTGATATAACTGGGATAAAGCAAAATTAAAATGTTTTACATTTAAAATGAGTGGTCAAACATTTATGTCACATACTCATCAATACTTGTGGGAGGAGAAACGAATTACTACTAGCCCTAAGGTCTGGGATTTTTAAAAAAAGTCCATCTTAACCCTAAACCGTTTAGGTCCTATTTCCTGATCAGACCTGTGAAATCCTCTCCGGCACAGGTGCCCAGACTGGAGACCAAGCAGGTCTTAAACAGGCAGTTTGGTCATTAGCAATCAGTGAAGGTTCATCACAGAAATAACATCAATAAAACTCACTAGTCTAAGAATACCTGCAGTAGAGTGTCATTCAAATGAGGCTGACCAGACGTCCCGTTTGAAATGGGACAGAAAACAACAGTCCTGTCCCGTTTCCAATGTATGTCGGGTCAGCCTCCTGACCCCTTGAATTTAGCTCCATGAGGCCAGGCTGACCCCACGGACCACTGGAATAGGGACAGTAACATTGTCCTCTGTCCCGTTTAAAACAGGATGTCTGGTCAGCCTAATTAAAATGCAATTCCGGGGGGATCATTCATTACACAAGCTCTGCCTCAGAGATCCAACACTGTGACAGAGCTGGCCTATGACAAAATTCAACCGCGACCAAGAAAAATCTACAATGTACCAAAGGGCAGAAGAGGACCCAAATTCCGGAGGCCGCCATCTGAGGAAGGAGAACCGTCCAAGGGTCCCTGGGTCCCGCGCCTGGGGAGACGTGCACTGTGCGCAGTGCAAGGGGCCAGCGAACCCCATCGATGCAGCCCCCAAACGCCGGCCACATCCTGAATTACGGATTGGACACGGGCGTGCGCCGAGAACACTCTGAACCTGCCAGCTTCTCGGTTCGGATGCACACGCCTCCTCAGGCATGGCTCACAGGACGGAACACCTAAGGAGGGAGCAGCAAGGAGCCCCCTGCTCCCCCGGAAGCACAAATGCCACTTCAAACGCGTGGCCTGCAGCACTGCACGCAAAGCCTGTGAGGCAAACCAGCTTGCAGTGACCGCTGAGCATGACCCGGTGACAAGGCCAGTCCTGAGTTAGGCACCCTGAACCAGGCGGGGCTCCCGGGCGTCCGCAGCTCATCTGTGCAGTGGACACGAAGACAAGGCGTTCCTGACTCTCCGTCCACGAGCGAGGAGGGGCCTGCGTGGGACACACAGCAGCTTCCTGGAGGGGAGCCACCTCCGCCTGACTCTCAGACCACAGGGCAAAGGACACCTGAGGTGAGGGCCCCTGAAAACGCAGATTTGTCTCCAATACCACCACTTTGTAACACAACAAACGCGAAGCTCCAGCAGGCAGTCAACTGTGTGAAGCATAGCTTGGGGGACCCTGGGGCGCCCCTCTGCCTCCCTCCCCTTTGAGAAGAGGTGATGGAGAAGCACAGACCGCACCGGACCGCGAGGCTGGAGCTTTAGGGCCGCGCTGGAACTTGGTCGTGGAAGCAGCTAAGGCGCGAGTCCTCCGTCCTCCGCCGTTCGTGTGACTTCTCCAGGTCCTCACGACCGCCCTCTCACACGCACCTTCTAGGTGAGGAAGATGACACACAGGGGACAAAGGGCGTCTCTGCCAGCCCCCACAGCCCCATGAGCCGATTCCTCCTCCTTACACACATGTGGCCCCGGCAGCTGGGGCGGGGGGCGGTGGCAGCGCAGGGTCACACGTGGCCCCTGGTGGCAGGGGGTGGCAGGTCTGTGGTCGCCGCCTGAGCTGGACAAGAGCACGTGAGACAAGCGGCAGCACAGGTCGGGTCAGCTGCCATGGGAAGCAGCCGGGGAGCGGAGCGCAGCCGTCCTTTCGGGACACACGGCCCTTCCAGCCCACAGCACCGGCTCCGAGGGCCCGGGGCACGCGGTTTCCTGCCGATGCACAAGGACCGTGCCACAAAGCTGATCCGAGAACGGGCCCTCGGAGCCCTCTCCTCCCTAAGTCGCCGGTAAACTTACACAAGTCTGCGCCCAGGGAGCAGACCTGCGCACACAGCAGCAGAGGTAACGCCCGCTGTCGGAAATGCTCTTCTCACCACAGGGCTGATCTGCCCACCGAGAGTCACTGGAGTGGAGCGTGATGGTGGCCGAGGACACGGGGCCCCGGGCTCTGCCAGCCCGGTGTGGGCGTCACCTGTTGCTTCACAGAGAGGCAACAAGCTTTTATCAGAGCGACTCTGGGAAGGGGGATCGGAGAGATGGGCCTGGGCAGGTGGGCTGGACAACTGGGGTGACCAAGTGGACATGTCAGGTCCAGGGGTGGCAGACCCGCAGAGAGTAGGTGTGGCCCAGAGCTGGCACACAGGAGGGAGGACTGGGCACTGCCACAGCACCTACAAAGAAGGGCCCCAGGGAGCAGCCAAGAACCCAGAAAAGGTCCTAACCTGCCATCAGAACAGGCGAAAATTGTACTCCACTCTAGTTGAACCCTCAAAACCTAATTCGGCCTAAGCCTAAAATTCTGCTTGTTTCCACATTTCAGTGGTTCTCTTAATCTCTAACCCACTGTTACAATAGGGCATTCTGGAACCCAACAAACTCATCTGAGAATCTCTAAACTGGGCCCCCCCTCCCATGAAACTGGCTCCTATGAGAGCGACGGGACAGCTGGAGCACTTCATTTCATGCCAAAGTGATTATTTTTTAATGTAACTTTTCAAAATAAGGAAGCACAAGGTGGTGCATACACATAAGAGCTGGTGTAATTCAGAGCGTCGAAGAGAAAGAACGTGTCCATTCCCTGTGGCTCAGAAGGACAGCTGGGGACCCTTGAGGAAGCCCTCCCTAACAGTCACATACGTCGTTCCTGAAAGAATTACGTACACACGCAGAACACGGTAAAGAAGAAAACGAAATTCATCCATAACGCCGCCCATCTGAGGAATCACTGCCAACCTTCTAGCACATGCCCGTTTCTTTCCATCCAGGCATTCTTTACGTAGTTCGGGTCACATAACTTGTGTAATTGTAGAGCCTCCTTTTTCATTTACTATTATTCCACAGGAATGTTCTGATGTCCTTGGAGAACTCCTTATAAAGATGGGCAAGTGTCTGCACGATGACTGACAGGTGACAAGTGCTCAGACATCGTAGATTTGTCCCTAAAGGAGCATCCAAGCTTTCCCAGTGGAGAGGGGTGGGGGTAGGGCGACTATGAACAACAAGCTCCTGACACAGGGAGTTCGAAGAGCAGATTTCCAGCTTGAGTTCTGCGGCTGTGCTGAGGAACCGGAGTGAGCCGGAGTAGGGTGCTGGCGCTGGCTCAGGCCACCTCCAACTAGGGAGGGGGATGGTCCCGTCATGCTTGGAGCCACATGTCAGTGGTTCTCTTAACCTCGTCCTGCAAAGGTTTTCTGTAAGCATCACCTAAGATGATGCCTTTCAAGGCCCCTAGAATGCATGTAAAGCATTAGGAAAACAAACCACAACTGTAGGAAGGGTATTTTTATAAATGTTTTATTAAAATATCACATGAGAAGTGTCCAGCCTGATGAACTGTTACAGAACGGGCACACCCCTCAGACGCAGACCCAAATCCCACAAGCACCCCTGCCCTGCTCAGTCACCATCAGGTTAGCATCACCTGTTGGAACGTGGCTTAAGTGGAATCATCCTGTGTGTACTCTTCTGTCGGCTCCTTTGCTCGACATCGTGTTTGTGAGATCTATCTCCATGGCTTGTGTGATAACAGTTCATCTTTTTTTTACGTGTCTCAGTACTCTTTTCTACAATTTTTATCGGCCTTGCTCTGTTACTCTGCCTGGTGATTTCCTATGGACGTACTTCCAGTCCCTACTCCTCTCTTCTGCCATGCCCAATCTGTTGTTATAACCATCATCAAGTTCCTAAATTCAGTGCATGTATTTTCATTTGATTATTGTAATCAGAGTTCATGTTCACGGTAAAATTTTCTATCTTGTCATCTATTTTCTTGGACACATTAATCACAGTTATTTCAAAGTTTAAGTGTGACAAGTACAATAACTGTCTGTGGACATACTTCCATGATCTATCTTTGTGTCTTGGTCTTAGACATTCATTCATGAATGAATGAAACCGCAGAGGCTCTGGGTAATTTCATCATTTTACCTTCATCCTTGGTTAGGCAGCCAGATTGGGGACAGATCACTGAATCCAGTTGGGCCTGACCCTTGTCATTCCTGCAAGGGTCACTCTACCTTGCATACACCTACACGGCTAAGGTGTACCTCATCAGGGATCTCTATTGAGACCTGGGGTATGTGCTCTGACCCCTCTTTCTTAGAAGTTCTTGAGTTCCAATTTTATCTGTGACATCATGAGACTGTCTGATGCTCTGCCCTGCTTTTCCATACTTTTACCCATGCAATGCAAGAATTAGGCAAATGCCTCAAGGGAGGAAGCTATAGGTGTTAAACTCTCTTCTCTGTACCTATTTCTCCTTGGGATCTAGAGAACTTCATGTTTGTGTGATCCAATGTGTGTCATGTGGTTTCAGCTGCACAGCTGAGACTTAATCATTAGGTTGAGCACCACCTTGGATATTTCTCAGTCATTTGAATTTCCTCCTTAGAATGATTTGCCGGTTTTTTCTTGGTTGTCTTTTCCTTAATAATTTTTTTGGATTCTTTATATATTTTGATTATGAGACTTTTGTTGGTTATATGTGTTAAAAATATCTTCTCCTGTTCTGTCACTTGTCTTTTAACTCTCTCTTTAGTGTCTTTTTAATTAAGAGATGTTTTTATATTAATATACGTGAAATTATCAATCTTTTCCTTTATGGTCAATGCTTTTTATGTCCTGTTTCAAAATCTTTGTCTACATGAAGGTCATGAAAAAGTTATATTCTCATCTAAAATTCTTTACACTTTTGCCTTTCACCTATAACCATATAGGAGTTGCTTCTTCTGAAAAAAATTAGGTCCATTTCATTTTTTTCTAATATGGATGCCAGCTGTTCTGCATCTGGTTTCTTCATTCAGAATGTCTTGAGATCTTTCTACGTATATCAGCACATATACGGTTCCATCTTGAAGATGAACCATAATTTGAAGAATATTTAGGATGTTCATTCTTTTTCTATTCCAATGTTTCAGAGAACCATTTCACATTTGATTCTTTACACAAATGCTTAAGCATATTCATTGTGTAATTTCATAAAAGTGGCCTGGTAGGTTAAAAGTATGTGCATTTTCTCACATGTTGGGTTTTCTGTCTTACTTAAAAACATGAATTCTTTCTCAAAATTATTAAAAATTTCCCCAAGTTTCCTAGTACTTATAAAATCCCTTTATACTTTTTAAGTCTTTGAGCCATCTGGATTTTATTTTGGGGTAAGGAGCCTGGGAGGGATCCAGCTATGTATTTTCCAAATGTCTGGCCAGTTGTCCCCAAATCATTATTGAATAATACATTTTTCCCCACTGATTTAAAATGTCATCATTATCATACACTAAATACCCATATGCATTTGGGTCTATTTCTAGACTTTCTATTCTTTTCCTTCAATCTGTCTGTCTATTCATGATCACAAGCACTTGGGTGTTGAAACGTTCCATCACCGTAAAGCACCATGGCTGGGGGTGGTCGGCCCGTACCCCTCACACAACTGCTCTGGTTCGTACCTTTCCTGTTTCACCTTGTATTTACTTCTCAACATGAACTTTACAACGAGTTTGCTTAATTTCAAAGGAATTCTGTTAATGTTCTGTGTGATCGCTTAAACACAAAGGTTAATTCAAAGGGAACTGCTACCTACCTTTACAGTATTAATGCCTCCCCCACCCCCGGAAACACTGCCTTTCCCAGTATCCGGTTCCCCCTGCATTTCTCTTGAAGAGTCTGGACTTGCCCACGGATCTCCTTTCCCACTGCTGCTCATGCCCGCTCTGCCATCCCCACCAAGAGCCATGCTTCCACCTGAAGAACTCCTTGTAGTGTCTGTTTATTCAGGGTAGCTAGCAACCAATTCTTTCCATTTTCGTGATGGCCTGAAAATGTCATCATTTCCATTTCCTTTTAGAAACATACTTTCTCTGGGTATAGAATGTTAGTTTGGTAGTGATTTCAGTTCCTTAAAGATAAAATTCCATTATCCTCCAGCTGCTCCTAACTCTGGCCCGTTGCCCTCTCCATCAAACCTTGAGAATGGTGAGGGAACCGTCAGAAACGAGGTGATTCCCACTGTTTGCTGCATGCAGACTCATTCCTGAGAAAGGACCAGGAGCCCCATGTGCCGAACCCTGGAGCAGGTACCCCTCTGCAGGTTATTTCAGGCGCCGCTCCTCCATCTGCAGTTGGGGTGTGCCAGCCTGGAGCCTCTAGGACTCGGTCTCACACTGCACAACCTGATTCTGATCTGGTCGCCTGTCCCTGACCCACCCTATTTCCCTGTTGACCACAGAAGCCCCATCCATGAGCTGCTAGGGATCATGGAGGACTTGCATTCTCAGGTGGGAGATCCTTTGCCTTTCCGGTCTTATCTCCACCTTGCTAGAAATACCTGCAACGGACGCGTACCCCATGTTCCTGCTAACTCACCTGCCTCCCCCAACAGCTTGTGCTCCCCATCTCCCAGCCCCAGCTCACAGGCCCACTCCTGCCTGGCACCTGATGACTTCAGCCAGTGACCCTGTCCTTCCAGGAATTCCCGGAGCTCTCTTCGATGTCCCTACAATGGCCAAAGGGGCTGCACGGGACTTAGCTTGCTACGAAGTGCTGTGTGGCTGCACATACTTTAGGGTACAGAGGTCCCGGGCCAGCAGACCTGCTGCTCCACTCTGAGACTCCTAGAGCTCCACAGTGAGGGACAGTCTGGCCTCACTCCCCAAGACAGTCTGGCTGTCTGAGCACACCCTTGGCTATGGTACAGCTGGCCAGCCAACTCCTCCCAGTCCTGTGTCAGCAGGTCCCACCCTGGCACTGCCAACCTGAGCCCTGTGGTCAGCTCCACATGTGGGACAAGGAAGCTGGGGTCCCAGATTGCTACCCCAGCTTTTTAAGGCCTCATCCTGGCCACAGCCCTGTCATTGCAGCAGGAGTTCCCTCCCACTCACAGGCCGTGACACAGCCCACCCACCATCACTGTGAAGGAGGTCCACAGTGGCCCCATGCTATGGGCCAGGGGGCCCAGATTCTGAGACGCAACTTTCTGGGGATGGGAACCCGTAAATAAATGGGGTGATGAGGGCTACAGGGGATGAGGATAAAGATGCTAGGGGAAAGTGATCAGAAACATAGGAAAAACCACAAAAAGTCCCTAAGGAAGGAGTGGCCCAAATACACAAATCCAGAAGGGGCAGGACCCGGGGCAGCTGTGGGGCAGAAACAGGAGGCTCTGTTGGAACTGGACAAAGACCTTGCACAACACAGTATGGGAAAGTCGCTTGGGAATCAACCCGTCACCATGGTTACAGAACAAATACTATGTTCTTAACAGTGGAAATAAAAATTTGGCTGACAGAGCCTGGAACGTGGGTGGGAGAGAAGCGAAAGGGGGTGTCCTTGCCTTATGGGGGGCACTGACAAAGTCGTGGCTATCTCGGTGGGACCCGGGCACAGAGGGACCAGGACCTAAATAAAACATGGCGGAAGTGTGCATTACGAACAAATGGAGGCGATTACCACCCGATCTCAGTCAGAAGAGTCAGGGGCGCCGCTGGCAGCATGGGGCGTGGGGGTGGTGGGTCTGTTGCTTTTTATTATACTTTATGCCAACGGACTGTTAAAAGCCACGTATATGTGTTACTTTGGTCAAATGAGTTGAGGAAACGTTGAGAGCAACCTATTTTATAAACAAAGTAAATCCTCACTGTTGCACTAGATGTGCCGGACACCAGCTCTGAGGTGGGTGCTGTCACAGACACCTGGACACAGTCAGAGCTCTGCTCAGGCCGCTCACATTCTAGGGGGCCAATAGAGCACAAAGCGCACACACAGCGAACGCCCGGCTGAGAGGGTGAGCGTTGGGGGCAGGTCATACAGAGCGGTCAGTTTCGCTGAGAAGCCACCTATCAAGAAGGCGAGGGCTGCACCAAGAAGAGGTGGGGCGATAGTGGGAGAAGGGGCCCCTGGGGACTCACGTTCTGCTTGGAGAAAAAAAGACAGTAATACCTAAATGTATGAACACCCTTAGTGGGGTGCTCTGGGATACACGGGTCAGGAACAACGGGTGCGGTACTTCCCTGATGCAGACACTACACCTTTCCACAGTTTTGAAAACCATCAGCAATGCAGTCAGCCAGAGACCCAGTGTCCGCCGTACCCCCGCGCATCTTGCCCTGTTCAGCTGAGATGATGCCAGACGGTGTCAGCAGAGCAGCCAGGAGCCTGTGAAAGCCACTCCTGGGCCAGCTGGACACAGGCAAGCAGGGCGAACCCTGGTGAGAGAGCTGAGCAGGAGCCGACGCGCAAGCGGGCACCAGGGCTCCTGCCTCCAGGCTCCAGGGGTGCACACGTGCAGTGAGTGTGCACTGAGGAGGTCACACCAGAACCACAGTGAGGACATGGACAGCCAGGCTTCCCACTCCAGACAGGTACAGCCGGGACCAGTCACCCAACTGTGAGTGAAACAGTGAGGGTGATGCAGAAGATGGGGCCTCTAATTAGGATCCAACTCTCTAGAGAAGCGAGAGAAACACGTAAATCTGGTAAGAAATGGACGCACAACGTAAAGCTGTTTGTGTGACTACAGTGGTTCTAATACTCGTATGAATCTTAAATTGATGTACTAAGGAGTAAGTAATTTTGTTGTTCAGACATAGTTTACTCAGGAATAGCTAAGGAACAAACAATTTCATTCCTCTGCAGTCAAGTCTTCACAGGCCAGCAGTGTGCTGGGCTTGGGCATGTGGTCTGAGCCCCACGGTCACGTGTGCGGTCACATGTGCTGAGCTGCTCATCCTGGGGATGCACTTTCAGGCTTTGAAACCAGATGCCCTTCCCTCTCTCCCTTCCTGTTGTATGATGATGCTGTACAATGACAGAAAGGACCTCCACGAGCACAGATTCACATCCTCAGGACCTTACCTGGCATATGCTTAAGTCACTGGCCTCTAGAAATTCGGTAATTCTATTGTCAAAGACCTAGGAGCCCCGAGACCTGGCCTTACTGTTGTGTTGGTTAAGTAGTGTTCTGTTTTGGCTGACTGTTCACATTCCAGCCTTCCCTGCCACCCTATCCTGTTTCTCCCGGACAAAATAATAGCCTTACAAGTAGCTGGTCTAGGATGCAACCAGAATTTTGTGGCTTAAGTGAAATAAAGCATATGAAATCTCCCATAAATTGTAAAACACTATGCAGATATGAGCAATAAGCTGTAGCATTTTATAGTCTTCCTATGTAATATCCTTAATAAGGAAACACAGAATGCTGTCACTCAATTAGACCGGGGTTATTTACCTAAGACAGTTTTGCATTACAATCTGCAATTTCTGAAATAGCAAAGTCGTCATTTGCATTGATTTGCATGTCCACAGAGAAATATCATCTATGCTAATGATGTTCTTGCTAACAAACCACGGAAGGATTATAATAATAAGGAGACTGAATCCCCTCCCCCATACCTTTGGCTTTGTTGCACAAAGCACAGCTGGCATTTTTGTGCAGATCTCATGGAATTTTTAGGGTTGGAAGGTTGCTTAGAGATCTGCGCCCAGAGGTTCTCAACTCTGCACATTAAAGTCCCCTCAGGGAGCTTAAGAAAAGAAGAAAGGAAGAAAGAGAAAAAAAGCTGAAGCCCAGGCCCACCCCTAGAGATTCTGATTCAACTCTGCCAGGCAACACCTGGACAGCAGTATTATTCAAAAGCTTCCAGATGCTTCTGATGAGCAGCCATGCTTGGTAACCACTAATGAGGCCAAACTCCTCCATTTACAGGTGAGAAATCTGGTGCCTCTGAATAGAAGGTTGAGAAAACGGTTGGCAGAGCCCACCCTCAGGTTTCCTGACTTCCAGACCAATATGCTTGCAACACAGAGTTCATGACCCTATTGTGTGTACATGCATGCACACGTATGTGCGCACGTGCACACACACGCGTTCACATGCGCGCGCGCGCGCGCGCACACACACACACACACACACACACACACACAGACCCCAGATGAATCAATGATATCAGGCTTTCAGATTAAGAAAATGGAAACATTAATCCACACTAAACAGACTGAAAAATGTGTCAAGTTGGGTCTAGTTTTGTTTGTGATTCCTTTTAAAGAGTCAAGAAACAAAATATGAATTATTGATACAGCTTTGTTTGTGACAGAGGTGCCTGCCAGTCCTGCCGCAACAGTGGGTACAAGCGGCTCAAGACACCCCCCACCCTGTTCTCAACCCAATTGGGCCAGAAGGAGACACATGACTCAATGGTTTATTTTCAAAGACGGGCCCGAGCCAATCCTTTCTTAATAGATGAATTAGGCACGGGGACTGACCACTGGCCCCGCCCTATCTGACCACTTTCAGGGGTTTTGTACTTGCTGGAGAGCATCTCTGTCCCCTGAAACAAATGAGATCAACAGAACCCCACCCAGGCTCATCAGAGTTGACAAAAAGCACTTGTTCATGCCCGGAGGAGTGGGGTTTTCTCCTACCACCATCATAACGGGGTCTGATAGATTGAAAATAATGAAGTAGAAGTGGAAGAAGTCCTTTTGGACATGGGTTATAATCAGATAAGGGTACAGTGTTTTATTCCAACAACATTTATTCCATTTTGCTAAAGTACTAAGACTGGCCAACAGGATGGGACTGCTTAGAAAGATGACTGTGTCTTCCTAGTGGCCTATGGGATCATCTGCTTTTCGTTTGATTATTTTTATTTCTACGTTTCTGTACCTTTCCGGAGTTTTAAGTAACACGGCTCAAGGGAACTTCCTCAAAATGGTCTGTGGGTGCAACTAAGTGAGAGCGAGTGAGCAGATGTCTCGGGAGGCTCATGCTCCTTGACCGCATCAAGCTGACAGAGAAGAGCCTGCAGAGACAGGGAAGCCAAGGGACCCTGCAGAGTGCAGTGTGTCTGCTGTCATGCTCACTTTTGAACACGTGTGTGTGCGTGGGGGGGTGGCATGTGTATGCACAAATGGAGCTCAATCAATTCTAACTCATCTCAAGTCATTAACGTGAAGGCTCAAAACTGCATTTCTTTTCCTGTTGATATGCCAAATTAAACTTTGCTTCACACCACTTAACTCAGTAATTAACTTCCTTTCCCTCTTTGGTTTGATTAATTGGAATTTGGAGTGGAACAAGCCTCCTGGTCACACAGAGTGACATAATCCCGCATCTCTGGGCTCTGAGTCTGTGTGGGAGGTGCCCACTGTCCCTCTGTGAGGACGAGGGGCATGATCCTGCCCACAGGCAGCCTCAGACAACAGACTGTTGCAGCCACTCATCACCACGGACGACACGAAGAGAGTGAGACCACTGAGCATACTACTTGCTAGATCTTTTCCATGAAGCGAGTATCCCAGGGAAACACCTGGTGAGCCTCTTATTAACATACATGGGAGATGGTCTGGCAGGGCACAGGGCAACTGCTAAGAGCCATGACCTCTGGTGCAGGTGAGATTTGGGGGTGCGGAGGGATATGATGGAAACATGTCACTCTTCATTCTATGCATTTCTAAATGGTTTGTTTTTAATGAGCATTTGTCCATACAGTACTTGTATGATTCATTTTCAAAGCAGTACATGATTAATCTAAAAGGGAAAGCAGGCAAATAGACCAGTGATTGACATCTGCCCTGTTTACAAACCCCACTGCACTCAGGTCCCTTCCCCAGAGGCTGGCCCAGAGGCTGGAAGGGACACACGACCTCCCAGCCCCTTCTCCCTGGGAAGGGCAGGGCATCATCAAGAACCGAGGACACGGTTCGACGAGGGTAACACCTGAATGGCTGAGGACACAGCAGGAAAACGCTGCCCCCTCCTCTGACCCCGGCCGAGGGCCTTCAGTGCGGAATTCTTTGTTGAGTGGATCGCCCTTAGTCATCTTCCCACAACACTGAGAGATGCTTCACAGGAAACTTCTGCAACAGGGTGGACACACAAACATTGCATGTTAACTCCCAAAAACTGCTTCGGGAATTGCGCAAAAAAGCGACTACTCAACTGGTATCATTGGGAGAGATCAAAACCCTCAGCTTCGGCCTCCACGTCCCGCTGATAAAATGACCCTTAGAGCCATGCTCTTCAGCATCCCTACCCAGGATTCACAACGCCATGAACTTGTAATATATCCAAACGTAACATTACCAGACTCTACCTCCTTGGGGCCTAGAAACCCAATCAGGACATTATTGCCAAGGAGATCATTCCACAGCACTGCTTTATTACCAAAGGGCGGTGAAAATGATGATCGTAAAGCTGATGTTTTAAAGCCATTCCGTGGGACCCCAATGTCAAGCTCGCGGCAGTCAGCCTTAGGAGCTGGAGGGGCCTGACATCGGAGCCCATCCTGGGAGGCCAAGCCAGCGCCCTCCCACACAGTCAGGCCTGCGGCCTCCGACCGCCCAGCCCACAGGCCCTCCGAGGGGCTCATGACTCACACGGCAGGGACTTTATTGCTGCTACCTAATCTCTTTCGCAAACTGACTATACTTTTTCACAGTCTCCCACTTGTCAAATTAAAGCTTCTTATTATTCTATTTTTCCAGTGCAATAAAACAGAAGAGCTCTGTTTATCAAATCTGCCACAGTGTTGCGGGTCACAACCAGCCGCTAACAGACCTAGCTTGTGATCACTAAACACAAATATGAAAACCAAAAAGAAAAAAAAAGTTCTGAGAATGAAAATATTAAATTGGTCTGCTTCTTTTAGACCTCAGCAAAGTTTTAGAAGAAAATGGAAGCAGTGGGGAAGAGAGGAGGGAGGGGGAGGGAGGGAAAAAAGAAGGGGACAGTGGCTCCTTTACATGCTGGGGGCTCCAGAGCCTAAGCCAGCTGAGAACCAGCAGCCACATCGAATACTGAGCCACAGCAGTGCAGACACAAGAATGAGGCCACAGGATGTGGCCTGAGACCTGACCCCGTGGGGCCTCTCCCAGATTTGGCCTCAGCACCTCCTCTAAACCCAGCCAGGCCCAGGGAGGCTCTTGCTCCTCTGGTGCATGGAGCTGGAGCAGCCATGCTGAGGGACAGGCTGCCCACCCCTCCCCAAGCCCCAGCACGCCCTCCCTCCGCTCCTGGCCCCCAAGAAGGTCTATCCCCAGACTTCCTGGGCTGAGGTATGCCCAGGTTTTTGTTCAGTGCTAACTCCCCCCCACAGGTCACCTTTCCGGTACCATCCATCCACCTGCTCACCCACCTCAGCTGCCCAAGAAGGACTTTTCCAGCACAAAGCTTCCATCTGAGGCCAGAAAAGGGATCTCACGGTTCCCCCACAGCTGCCCCTGCGTGATGCTGGGGATGTGGCTGGAGTCTGGGCCCACACAGGTCAGGGCCCAAGGCTGCACGCTTTATCAGACCTGCCTGTCAGAGTCGGCTCTGCAGTGTCTTCATCAGATTAGTTTTGTCACAAAAGTAACCCGAGATTGGTTTAATAAGTGAAGCAAAGCCAAGACATTTAAACATGCGGTAATAATGTCCCAACATACACCCCTTCAAACTGCCCTCCAAGGCGCCAGTGGTCCCTTTGACATGCTTCTTCCGGGTCACACGGAAAAGGGGACACACGTAAACACACATGGGCTTTCCCAGAAAACAGAATCATATTACACCCACAGCTCTGCAACTTACTGTACGCCTCCTTACACACAGTGGACATTTTCCTGGTCAGGAAATACACGTTTAACTCGCTTCTAAGTCACCGGATAATATTCCACACTACAGATCCACCAGAATTTATGAAATCGTTCTCATAGCGGTGAACCTGCAGGTGTCACGGTGTTGCCACTGTTGCATACTGTTGCACACCTTTGCTTTTACATACGTGAGTCCCCCAAATAAATCATCCATCTGTCACCCCACAGACACTGCCAGGTTAGAGTCCCGAAGACTGTCACCCACTCAAAGCACGTTGGTGCCCACTGCCCTGAGCTCTCCCAGCACGGTGTCACTCATCTTTGCAACTTCTGGCAATCCGATGGCCTGGTTTATATATGTATTTCCCTAATTAGAACGGAGGATAAACATACTTCCATATCACGCGTGGGCCATTTTCATTTCTTCTTCTCGAAATTACCATTCACATCTTTGTATTGAATTCTTTCTATTGAATTCTTTTCCTTTTTCTTACAACGTGTGGGAGCCCTTTATAATTAAGAATATGAACTCTTGGTCTGCTGATGTGTTGCTAATGGTTTTCCCTGAGTCGTTTGTCATTTTTTAAATTAACTGAATGTACATAACACAAAATCTACCATCTTAACCATGTTTAAGTGCACAGTTCAATGGCATTAAATATTCATATTGTTGTGCCACCATCACCTCCATCTATCTCCAGAACTTTTCCATCTTCCCACATAGACTCCACCCCCACTGAACAATAATAGCTCATGCCGCCTGTCCAAGTCCCCAGCACCCACCATTCCACTTTCTGTCTCCCTGACTCGGACTGCAGGCAGACCTCAGAGATACTATGGGTTTGGTCCAGGTCACCACAGTAAAGACAGTATCACAATAAAGTGAGCCACACACATTTTCTGGTTTCCCCGTGCCTATAAAAGTTATATTAACACCACATTGTAGTCTATTACGTGTATTATTGCATATGCCTGAAAAGCAACCTTGATTAAAAAACACCTTATTGCTAAAAAATGCTGACCATCAGCTGAGCCTTCAGTGAGCCGTAATCTTTTTGCTGGTGGAGGGTCTTGACTCCATGCTGATGAAAACACAGTATATGCAAAGTGGAACCCTCCTGTGCCCTCAGATAAATGAAGTCACACAATATTTGTCCTTTTGTGATTGGCTTATTTCACTGAGTGTAACACCTTCAAATCTCATCCATGTTGTAGCACATGTCAAAATGTCCTTCTCCCTTGCAGTTAAACAACACTCCATTCTGCTCATCCACTCAGCGGCCAGCGGACGCTCAGGTCCCTCCCACGTTGTCGCTGCCATCAGTACTGCTGCTGTGCACACAGAGCACACTCGTTTGCTAGCCACGCCTGAGTCCACGTTCACAGGGTAACTGTAAGGCTCTGAGGACCCTCCGCACTCTTTTCCACAGCAGCTGTGCTCTTTTATATTCCCACCCAAGGTGCATCAGGGTCCCAATTTCCCTGTCCCCACCAGCACCTGCCTTCTATTTTTGTTTATTATAGTAGCCATCCCGATGGCTGTCAGGTAGTATGTTTATATCCTACTTTCTTTGTAAAGTACAGTTGACCTGTGAACAAAACGCGTGTGAAATGCACGGGTCCATTTATTCATGGATTATTTTTTTAATAAACATACAGTTGGCCCAACACATCCCTAAGTTTCCTGAAGATTCAACCAACTACAGATGGAAAATGGTATTTTCCATCTGTGGTTGGGAATGCTGGGAGTCCGTGGGTGTGGAGGGCCAGCTGTGTGCAATGTTCTAGGCCACTGTACATCAGAGCTGGAGCCTCCTAGGACTTTGGTGTCCAAGTCTCGGAAGCAGTCCCCTGTGGACACTGCAGGAAAGCTGGACCTCATCCCATGCAAACAGTTTTAATTGTGATTAACAAGGTCTGCTGGGCTTCTGATACAGTATTTCCACCTGTATCCCAAGAAAAGGGAGGAGAGCGTAGAAAGAGAGAGAGAGAGAGAGAGAGAGAGAGAAACCCTGTGTCTGACCACAGAACATTCTGGACTCCACACAGCAGCCAGGCCACGCCTCTCGGCCCGGTGGGCCGAGTCACACTGTCACCAGTGGCAACCGTAAATCCAGGCCAGTATTGTTTTATGACTGCCCCTCAGCCACCACAGCACACAACCGTGTGAGGCTGGACGATGCCTGCTTAGGGAAAATATCAAATACTGTCTGTCTCCACAAAGCGAGGCCTGTGTGTTTCTATTTACGTTCCAACTGCTTTCCTTCTCCAAAGAACTCATATCTATTCTCTTACATAACGTGAATGGAATTCCACGTCCCAGGTTGAGGAAGGAAAGCCTGGGAGCGGCTATGCCATCCAGGGCTGCTCATTGTCAAGGACAGAGGCAGGCGAACGAAGCTTGCATTCTGGTGGTGCCACTAACGTCTCCAATCAAATTAAACACACACCCCCGTTTCCTTCATAATCAAACTTCACCGGGGGCAGATGAAGGAGTTTTTAAAATAAAAGGATCGTTTTTTTAAAGCTGCCTCCAAATAAAAGCTGCAGGAGGTACAATCGGAGGAGCTCAGAGCGGGGCCCAAAAAGGGGCCCCCACAGGTTCCTGTGCAAGAACGCAGTCTGGAGGCGTTCATTCGGGGGCCACACTGCGTTCTGCAATCACCAGGAACTCTCTCTTACTTTCCTCCACTCTGCACAGAAGTACCCCCACCCACTCACCCCCCAAAAATGAAAACAGAACCATCCAGAATTGTCAGCAACTTGTCCGCAGGACCCGTGAGCTGTCAGGACCTGGACGCACGTGGCTGCTCCCAGCCCTGGAATCTGAGGCCTCGAACCCAGGCCTGTCTCACCGTGGGACACTAGAGGCGCTGGATTCTGCCTCCCCTGCCCGCAGATGGACTCTCACCTCAGGGAGGGCCTCGCTGGGACTTGAGAAAAGGGTCCCAGTGGTCAAATGTCCTCTGAGGATCAGGTTCTGCCCACATGCACCCACATGTGCACTGAGAACCAGGGTGGGCATCAGGGGCGCCACAGGCAAAACCTAGGCAGGGACAAATCTGCTGTCCCCAAACACACGCCATCACAGAAGGACAGAGATGGGCGGGGCGGTGAGAGAGAGGAGAACCCACACCTTGCCCACGGGTGCTCCCCGGGCGGCCTGGGGTCCCGTGTGACCTCAGGAAATGCAGCCTGGCCAGATGCCCTTGAGGCTGTTGTGGCCTACACACGTCCCCTGCAGGGCTGCGAGCGATCAGAGGGCACGCTGCCTCAGGTTTGCCACCCATGAAACCAGGCACCAGGGCTCCTCCTTCCACGAGGCAGCCCCTGTGAGCACACACATTCCTCCTAAGAGTCACCGGGAACCACGAGACAGGAGGCGTGTGTGCCCACCCCTTCCAGAGCCCGGCACTGGGAGGTCCCTCAGGTCCTGCCACGTGGGTGTGGAGCCCTACCTGAAAACACAGAGCACCCGACGTTTCCTTCTCCGCCTCCTGAGCCAGGAACTCAGGAGGCCGAGGGCGAGAGGCTTGCCTACCAGCACAGAGCAGATGTGGCAGAGGGTGACAAAGCAAGAAGAGCTCCCGGGCAGGTCAGAGGCGTGAGGCCCTGTGGGCCAAGACGGCCGGCAAGGTCCCCAGAGGGGCCTCTCATCTCCTCAGCAGGGCTCCGGGTCCCCCACCTCCTGTCACAAATCCCTCCACGAATTGTCTAAACGACCAGGATGAGACGTGGAAATGGACAGACACACGTACGTGCGTGTGTAGAGCCTGTTCCACTTCCACTAACTTTCCGTTGTCTCCCCTATGATAGTGTCCCCTTGTTTGAGCTCCACAGCCCTGCTCTGAGACGTCACACGACATGAACCCCACGCAGCACCCTGGCGCCGCACGGTGACCCTGTCTTTGGGGTTGCCTTGGATGGCGGGATAAGGTAAATCAAGACCCACGGCCACGTGTCGGCCGGGACCGTGCACTCACCATTCACACAGGTCTCAGCTGGTCCGCAAAGGCCATCCTCCAATAAGCAGCCTGGGAGAAAACAAAGGAAACAGAACGAATCAGAGCCACAGAGAGAAGGCTGCGCCCATCAGAGGCCACAGCACCTGCCCGCGCCTGAAGCCCAAAGGCACAGTGCAGCCCCACACGCAGGCTCTTTGCCGTGGGCTTCTCTGAGGTGATGCTGGGTCATGTGGAAGCCAGAACAACACACCCCTGGCCTGAGTCGGTGAGAGGACTGGCTTCTGCACCAGGAGGACACGCGATCACACACATCTGTCCCTTCTGGCAACAGGAAGAGGCTGTCGGCCCAAGGGGACCTTCCAGGTGAACCACTGGGGGTGTGAGTGAGCCATCTCTGCAGACACCTCCTTGGCAGAGCTCTTGAGGAAGCCAGACCCATGGGGCTCTGTCAGCATCGTCACCAGAATAGGACACATGTGCTCCATGAGCAGAGATAGACAGGAATGCAGTGAGTGCACACCAAACACATATACCACCAGGGCAGGGCCGGCATCTGTCAGAGAGGCAGTCAGTCTGCCCTGTGTGCAAGCACATCTTGAATGCAGAGGAAGGACAAGAGAAAGTCCACCCCCAGGAGGGGGAGCCCATCAGGTGAGGGAGTGAACAACAGGGGGGCGCGATCAATACTAAGATGAGGGCCCCTTATCAGGGCCCCCGACACCCACCCCAGGGAGGGCCATGAGCCATCAAAAGCCTGACGTTTTCTGAACACAGCATGCCTTTGGCAACACCAAGCACACATTCCTGCCGAAGCATAACGTCCTTATCCCTGTTGCTCCACCTGACAAGCTCCTATCCACAGAATGTCCACTAGGCTGGCAGGTTAGTTCTGTGCAGACACCCGTCGTGGGACTTAGCACATTGTGTGTGACTGTCGATTTAAGGGCACATCTTCTTCCCTTGAAAATGAGTTTCTCAAGGTTAGGAACCACATGAATTTATCTTTTTACCCTCTGACATTTCCTCTATGGCCACCCTGTGTCTAGAGCACTGCTGGTGCCCAAGAGTAAATGTACGAGGATGAAAGAGAATGACAAATTAGGAGACAGCTATTCATTGCAAAGAAATTCACCCCCCAGGGTCACTGCGAAGTTTTCAATCATTAATTTCCTCCCCAGGGAACTGCTCTAAAATCCTTATAGCTGACACATTCGATTCCCTTAAACAGAGGCAAGTTGAGGAAGGCTCAAAACCAGGGTCTGCAGAGGCTACAAACACAAATGTCATTGCAAAACTGAAGGAGTAGAGTCCACCAGGGGCCGGAGTGACCATGAATTTCCCAGAAACAGTCGCGTCACCAGCCCTAACAACAGTGCCGTGCAAGCCTGCCCGCCTGCGGCCTGCTGAACAGGCCCAGGCCACCACTCCCAGCGAAGGGTCCGTGCTCCCGAAACAGCACAGTCTCAGGAAAAACAGCATTACCTTTTCCATTCTCGTTTCAACTCGTCTTCACCTACCTCGCTGGTGAATCCAGCTGAGCATTCAGTCCCCAAACCCCGTTTCTCAGGGCCCAGCTCCCCGCTCCACTGACGCCTCTCTCCCACCCCTCCCTGCACCACAGCCATTTCCCACTGGGGGACCAGAGCCGGCTGGTGATGATGACTGTGATGGAGAAAAGGTGAAACGGCCCGAAGGGAGAGCGGCAGGGACCCTTCTGAGAGACGCCCTGCATGGTGGAGAGTTAGGAAGACTGGCTGCAGTCTTGTTCCTCCAAAGCAGTGACCTCGAGAAAGTCACGTGACTCACTTGGACTCAGAGTTGGGGTGGGTCACATGACCTCCGAAGACTGCCCCTGTCCTCGCTCAGGACTGGCCCAGGACGTCTGCAGGGCCCGCAGCGGGCCCTGGAGGGAGGCAGGACACAGGACACAAGGGCCACCCCAGGGCTGAGGCCGGAGACTCGCTCACGGGGAGAGTCCTGCGTCCGTCACACGGAGAGTCCCGCGTCGGTCACACGGAGAGTCCTGCGTCCGTCACGTGGAAGTGGCAGACGAGGACTGCTATAGGAGGCCAAACAGGTTTCCTAACTAAAGCATGTAAGACGCAGTTAAATAATACGGCCTCACGTCCCCTCGGTGCCCAGCTGCGCCCTGCTCCTGACGCGCCCCAGAGCGCCCCACCCGCACCCCGCTGACCCTCACCCCACTGCCACTTGCGGCTGGTGACTTTGTGTCTGTTCCATGTGCTCTAAACTTAGAAAACAGCGACTGTGCCTGGCCCCCGAGCCCCGGTCACCACGCCTAGTGTAGCAGCATAACCCATGCTGACCAGCCGCGGCAACCCCCATCGGCTCGGAGGCCGTGCCGAGTCCCCAAGACAGTCATTCTCCCCAAAGCCTTGTGTTTTTCTCCCTAGTGGACACACCACGGGCTAAGAAAACCTGGGGTTCTGGGGAATTACTTTAACTTACATTCTTTTCCAAGAACTGCATTCGCAATGGAAAGGGAGGTGTAAGATCTAAAGAGACGCTCTTGGGGGGTTCCCTGGTGGGGCAGTGGCTGGGCTTACGCGCTCTCATCGCCATGGCCTGGGTTGGGCTCCCAGCCAGGGAACCACCCAAAAAATAAAAAGTGAGGAGATGCTCTTTTTAAAGTCACGTGCATTTTCGGTGTTCTGAGTGAGGGGCAGGGTGGCCAGCTCTGCCTGGGGGTAGCTGTGCGGCCTTGGGGAGGCCCCCTGCACTGTCTTCTCAGCTGTGAGTGGGGTGCACTCTCTGCCTGTGCACATGTCATGCTGGCGGGTCCCTTAACACGGCCAGGTCACCAGCGCAGCCCTGCACAACCAGGGTCCCCGCCCCACTGTGGCGCTCCTGGGTCTGTCCGTCAGATCAGAAGCAAAAAGGCCTTCCATCAGGTAGGGCGCCCAGGCAGAGAGAGGAAACCATTTCCGCATTAAGAACACCTTCCTCTTGGAGTAAGACCCTGAAAAGCAGGTAAAAGATGAAAGCCTCGGCCAAGAGGCTGACTTGCATCTGCAGGCTGTGCGCGTCTTCGGAGCAGTGTAGGCGGTGGGTCAGAGAGTCTTGTTTCCTTCCCCCTAGATCTCAGATTAAAGCTGCGATTGCAACTTCAAAGACAAAAGGAAAAGAGGGAAGGTGGGGGATGAAGAGAGGAAGGAGCGAGAGGCTGTTTGTTCTGCCATTAGAACCTGCCCCAGGAGGGGACGGCGTGTCACAGCCCCCTGTCCACCCCCTCAGAGTCACCTGCTGTCACTGTGGAAAGAGCTGAGAGGTGAGTGGGTGGAGATGCACCCTCTGCTGTGTGTCCATCCACAGCTGTCCATGGCATGAGAGGGAATTCTAATTTAGTGGCGGAGAGCTCCGAAACCCACAGCCTGCACTCCAACTCCTCCTCGTCCCTGGTTATTAAGTTAGAGGCTTTGTGAGGGACACACTGCCCACCCCACACAGCCCTGCCACCCACACCCGTTTGGACGACTCATGCTCAGGACGCAGCATGGTGTGACTCGGGCCATAGCACCTGGCCAAGAAAACCCCTAGCCCAGCGCCTCTGCCCTAACATGCTAGAACCTCCTGGCATTTGGCAGGAAATCGGGTTCCCATGGTCTCTCGGCTTTATTCCGAGTGGGCTATAAAATCTACCCTTGAAGCCACAACAGAGAAGACAGAATGGCTGTGCAGCTCCAGGGCGGAGCCCAGCCAGCAGAGCCCCAGAGCCACTCACACTGGGGACTCTGCTGCACCACCTGTGACGGGGACGTTCTGTCTGAGGGTCCTTTCTCTTTCTTACCTGTCCACCACCCAGCTCGGGACATCGGAGGGAACAGGCAGGCCTGGGACAGGCAGCACTGTGCTGTCTCTCCCAAAGCACCTAGAGGTCTGGGGCTTTCAAAGCAGGAGACTAGCCCTTCAATCCCCCATGAAACTCCCGCCGCAGGTGCAGCCTCAGTGCTGGCAGGGCTCGGGGACCACCGTCTAAGGCATACACGTCAATCCTTCCTCAGGCCAGAAGTCTGCAAACTTGGCTGGAGGCATCATAGCAGACCGCACAACCAGAGGGCGGTTTGGTCCAACCTCTGGGTTGGACGCGCCACTCCTAAGCCAGGGTGCTGTCACCCTGCCCCCCAGGGGACGTCACTGCCTTAGGTCCTGGGAACACTGGGCTAAACTGTGGCCGAGGCAAACGCAGCACTCACACAGAGGTCATGAATGGAGAAATTACATATGTGGACAGTGAAACCATGGGAGTGGGGGAAGTGTGGAGAGGGAATGGCCTAGATGATTCTGGAATGTCCAGTCCAGATGGGATGCCAGGTCCATGCAATCCCCCTGAGAGAAAGAAGATGGCCTTGCAGCCCCAGGATCACCCAGAGGCTGGGATATGAGACCAAACACAGCTATGCCTAGCACTCAGCTCATTCCCCATGACACCACCACTATGCCATCAACTACCCAGGAAGGACTGAGAGCTGACAACACAGCAAACACAGATCCAAATGTTCCACTGGAGGCTGTAGGGGCCCTGCCCACCACAACTACACTCTGGGAAGCAGCGGTCCCAGCTCTGTACCCTCTACGCCTTGCTTCTTTCCTGGTACAAGATGTGGCTGGGTACCCACGAACACGATCAAACCGGGGCCTTGTTGGTGAGATGCACCCTGGGGGCATGCAAATCACCAGGCCCTCCCCAAGTCACTCTCCCTGTGCTGTTCTTGCTTGGTTGGCTCTGTCCCATCTGTGGGACATCTGCAATATTTGTGTTCGGCAGGGACTGAAAAGGCCACAGCTGATGACCCACCCATCCACAAAGTCAGCATCTCACCCACAGAGAACCCTATGCCCCGGACCCGCCTCGATTTCAAGTTCTAATTGCATACATTTATTTAAACTCTCCTAAGAATAAGAAACTGTTCTGAACTCTGGCTATATACCGGGATTTTGTGTTGTGTTACATGGCACACAAGCTAGTCTGGGGACACATGTGGCCAGCACTCCACGTCCCTTGACCGGGTGCATTGAGTGTCACTTTAATTGACTCCTTGTTTTCTGTGCTCAAACAATTTCCTGAAATGGAATAGCATCTTCCAAAGATGGGTATTTTCTGAATTATCCTTTTGACTTGAGAAAGCATTTCCAATCTAGTTTCCATAGATACAAAGTTAAAGAAAACCTTTGGGGAAAAAAATCTAATAAGAAACCTTGAATGTTAAATACTAAGGGTGCAAATGGCCACTCTGTTAGGGGAGAGAAACAGAGAACCTCCGAGAACCTCCACTGATCACATGCACTAGGTTAAAACACAGCAGCTCTGAGAAAGAACAGTGTCACAAGAGAGAATGACGTGAAGAAAACTGATGAACGTAAGGACTGCTGCGATATGCTCTGATACCCAGCGCACAGCATGACCTGTAAAGATGCATACTTTTTGTAACATGGTAGATACATGGCGCCCAGGGGAAGCATGAGGTTGGCAGTGGCAGGCTAACTTCGCTGTGGTCCCAGGTGAAAGAGGGAAATCCCTGTCATAGGTTCTCAGTCATTCTGGACAAAGAGACCCCGGTGATAGTCATGTACAACTTCAGGACGCTCCTTAGGAGACTGCCATTATTTTGTCATCAGCACGTAACAGAACACAGCGTTTCTCAAACTTTAGTGTGACCATGAAATCAACCAGGTCCTGATAAAACTGTACTAAGATATGTTGGTTCCCAGGTCTGGAATGAAGCCCAAGGTTCTGCATCTCCAACAAGAAACAGGGTATAGCTTATCGAAATAATTTTAATTTAAAAACCTGGATCATTATTGGAGATTATTATAAAGTGAATTTAACAAACTCTTCACAATTTATGTTTTGGACCCAAATTGTTTCCATCTCAAATAACAAATGGCATGGCTTATTCAAATTATTTCAAATTAATGATATAGGAAAAGTCATGTCAAATAATTTTTACAAATATATTAGGTTCAACTGTAATACCAGATGTATATTTAAATGTACATTGTAATTTAATTAGACTTAAAAAGCCAAACTGCTCCTATAGCTTGATGTTTGAAATTCTTACACTAGGAGCCCCAAAATATCAAGTGGTTTATTTTGATGCTTTTCTGGTTTTGTTTTTAAATGATGAGATAAGAATGTTTCTGGCTGCTATCTGCAAGCACTCCTCCACAAACAACACATTGCGGTGAGGGTGGTTTTCATCACCAACAAGAAGAAACCAATGAGATACAACTGTTGGCACGCTCCACTCTTAACACTGACGTTTAAAGTACTAGAGACAACTGGACATGGCCCATTAAGAATTTTATCAGAGGATGAGACAGACAGATTTTAGGAACAATATGAGGTGATTCTGAAACACCTGTTTGTATCCTCTTTCACTTATTACGTGTCATGTGTTTGTCCTACTATCCACTGAAGAGACAATTAAAGAATGGAACAAAGAGAAACAACTTAAACTGTATCATAGTAGAAGTCTTTCAGGAACTGGTAGTTTCCACCTGGTGATGAAGGTGCACTGCCCTGGCATGTATTATTATAGTAACAAGTATTATTCAGAAAGGGTTGGGAGTCAAATACATTTGAAAAACGTGAGCTGCAATTTAACAGGAGCCTCTTGGTAGGACTTCTCAGAACCTTCAGAATTGCAAGGGGTCATGCTCTCTTCAAAACACACAGCCTACAGATGATGTTTGCCCAAATACTTGAAGTGCAACCTTTTCAGATGGCACCCCATTGGGATACTGCAAACTAGACCATGGAATGACAGGGAAGGTGAGTGTGGCCTCTGAAAGTCGTCCTGCCTTGTGCATTAGTCCTAAGCACCCAGAGGACTGCTCAACACGGGTTGCTACACCCACCCCAGAGTTTCTGATTTAGCAGATGTGTATAGGGCCTGAGCCTCTGCATTTCTAACAATCTCCAATAACGCTGGTGCCCCTGGGACCCCCATTCCTAACACAGCCAGTCAGGCAGGTTTCCCACACATGTTCACAGGTGAGATGCTCTGGGCCAAGTGCATGTAGAACATTCCACACCTCTCTACAAAGGTCAAATGAATATTAGGTGCTAAGAATTCTGGGAGTTCTTCCTGTAATGAGAATTTTATCAAATTTGTTTAATCTGATGTTCTCCTATTTTTGCTATTTTTAATTTTTTAAACGATAACAACTTTGTGTGTGCATCTGTAAACAACAACCCACTTAGTGAGACCACACAGGGGAAATCATCACTATCACCTCCTGCAAGGAACTCCTTCCTTTATCATCGCTTCTGGTTTAGTTCAAGTTACTCCCACATCCTTTCCTGCCCTGTTAGCGCTGAGCTTTGCACCTTCTCACCGTCTGAGAACCGTCAGCTCTCCCGAGCATCAGCGGACAGCGGGCACAGCCCACACGGCCCCTCACTTGGACTCTGCCAGCCAGGACGTGATTAACAGACCAATCAAGGGAGAGAACAGCCTGTCTTCTGCTGGGAATCCTGTCCCCAACCCCACACCATCCAAGGGTGAGCTTTCACTCTTCCAAATCCTCCCACCGCAAGTCTGAGAAGAAGGGATCCTGGAGAAGACAGATTTGCTGGAGGCTGCTGGGTTTCTCACCTCTGACAAGGCTTCTCCTGTTAAGAGGCAAAGCTGTAAGCTTTGGAAAGAGACAACCAAAGTGATGCCCAAGGAGAGGCAGAGAGAGACTTTGCAAATTATAAAAGCCTAGAAAATTAATAAAATGAAGAAAATCACAAGGAATTAAAAATACCCATTACCTCATCACCCAAAGATAACATTCCTATTAATAGTTTGGTTTTCAGTCATTTTCTTTGCATATTTAGAGAACTGGAATCTTGCTGTACATACATTTTTATAACCTGTGCTTTTTATTTATACTTTTATAATTCCTCATCCTCATCCTTACTATTTGTCATCAGCATGAATTTTAATCTCTGCATAGTATTTCTACACACACACACAAGACTCTATTTACCCAACTCCCTCGACATAACTTCATGTAGTTTACAATTTTCCCCATTAAAAATAATGCTGCAGTCAGCAATCTTGATTATAAGTCCTTGGGGCTCTCTCTGCTTATTTTCCTCTTAGGAGAAACTCCTTACGAAAAGAAGGGCAGAGTTCTGAAAGGTGCACGTGTGAGACTGTAGGAAGATGTTTCCCACATGAAATGTGTTGCCCTGAGGCCTCGGGTGCTCCACTTGTTGAAGGACTGGATGCCGCCCCTCTTGGCTTGAGCGGCTGCTGGTAGAGTCCGAGGGGGTAACCGAGGCTGAGACATAGCCTGAAGGGTGCAGGAGGGTACTAGCCTGTCACCCAGGGACACGGCCCTCCTCCGCCCCCACTTCAGTGGGGCCTAAGTCTGAAGCATCAGTAGTCAGAACCACATGAAGAAATAAATACAGTGAGCCCGAGGGTGCTTCCGGCAAAACAAAGCTCCAGCGAGGCCAGGTTTTTGGGTCCCCAACATGATTTCACACACACCCTGACCCGCCAAGATGGATGAAAAGCACCACTCAGAACTACCTCTGCTGACCAGCTCCTAAGTTGGTCTCCCTGCAGAAGTGTGACATGTAATTACGTGCAGCAGAACACTGGGTGACGTCCAAGTCCTCCTTTTTGCTACAAGAGACTGTCCACAGTCTCCTAAGGTTAAAAAGTACAATCATTAAAAGAAAACACCCTCGGCCATGCAATGATGGAGATCTGAAACCAGCGCTCCTCAAAAACGGTCACAGAAAACAACTCCGAATGACTAGGACAGCACGGACCAAGGAGCAGGGAATCGTGGCACTTGGAGACCAACAGTCCAACCAGCTGGCGCAGTCATCCTCTAGGTCAGGCTCAAAGGTCAGAGCTAAGTAAACAGAACTTGGGCTCCGTGACACCCCTCACCCTCCCTTTACGCCAGGGGTCTCAGTCCCCACCGCGGCTCAGACAACGGCATCTCAGGCACACGGCACGCGGTGCCTTCCCGGGACTTCCTGGATTTAAGGGCTCTCACATCTTGCAGGACTCTGGCTTCCAAGGGGGAAGAGGGGAACACACTTAAAGAGGCCCCTCAGCACCGACACTGCTCTGCCAGCCAGCCTGTCCCCTCCTGTGAGATGACCCCAGTTCCCCCCAGCAGAACAGTCCACTTCCTTCTCTGCTCGGAGCAGGACGGTCTGTGGGGACCTGGAGGGCTGCTGGGCCGGGTCAGAGCTGCCCACTCTGCCTCAGGCCACCAACGGCACGTGTGTTAGCTATTCTCAGCAACGATGCGAGCTGGAGAAACAGTCCCTTCCCTCATTTTTGTACTCACAAAATAAACTGATGCTTGAAGCCCCTGAAATGTCAGGGCTGTGGGGACTGGTCTGAGGGCCCAGTTCATGCTCTAGGAAATCCGTAACTGAAGTCATACCAATTGCCCCTTGATGCCCCTTCTGCAGAGGGTAGCCTAAGATCAGGGCACCTGCCTGAAGTGAGCATCTCATGGTCACCAGTAAGTCAAGATCTGAGATGACTAAGGGACCCTCCACACTTGAAGTCACCCTTGGCTTGCAGGTAAGAGGAATATCCTAGAGACGATAGTTCAAGGAGGACGGCCCTTCACATTCGCCAACACCAAGATGGCAGAGAGCAGGCCATGGGAGCCAGGACCTTTCAGTGAAGGGCTCAGGGACTGGACAGCCTCGGTCCAAGCCCAGAGGTGCCAGGGGTGCCCCCGTCCTGAGTCCTCATTGTGGGGGGAGGGGGGAGTTTCCCTGCAGCACAGTAAGGTTGTCTCTGTAGACCTGGCTGCTCTGAGCAGATTTCTGCAATAGCCCATCCTCACTCCTGGAGCCCCAGGGCTCACACGAACTCCAGCAATGGGGAACAGCCAACCACTCAACCAGCCCTGCTTCACCAAGCTCTCCAAGGAGCCCTGACGGGTGCTCTGCAAAGAAGGTCAGGGAGTTCCCCCGAGAAATGGATGCTGAGTGAACATGAAAACACAAGCAGTAACGCGACTGACGAGCCTCCCTGTGCCTACATCCCAGGTTTGGGAGCTGGCACACCCGCCCCAGGTGCAGGGGACTTGGCTGCCCTCTCTGGAGGGACGCCTGGCCAGAGAAGCCTGAAGCTGTGTCCCTGCCATCTCCCAGGGTGCCCAGTGCCTGGTGTGGGGTCATAACTGCCCAGCCCCCTGGGTTCTGACCAGGACAGTTCTGTACTGTAGTGGACGTTCCAGAACTCTCCCCTGGACTTCTAAAAGGTGGCTCCACGCTCCCGGCCTCCCTCACTCTCTTAGCGCCTCCTGAGAGCTCTCTCCCAGCACCTTACCTGCAAGACAAAGCCTGCTCAGGGCAGCCACCACAAGCCCTTCCTAAGACATACTGCTCTGCCAAGTTGGCCCTCACCATCCAGGCCAAAGCTTAACATCAGTGGTCGCCTTCCCAACGAAGTGTCTGCTCTCCACTGGGCTGTAAATTCTCTGAAAACAAGACATTCTCATACACATCCACGACTCCAGGCAGCTTCTCAACAAAGAAGTGCTACTGAGTCAACAGGGACAATCTATTCCTTTCGTCTACTCTGCACGGTCACAGCGAAGGGCACGACACAGCAGCGGGTAAAGGACGAGCCACAGGTTTCACTTGGCGTACTTAATAAGGAGAGAAAGAGCATCATTAGCAAGCAGGACTTGTCCGTGTGGAACAGAGCTGAGCACCCCACACAGCATCCTTAGTGACCGTCTCAGATCCCTTGTCAACCCCTCAAAGCATCTATCCTTCCTGCATTAGCCCCCAAAGACTTCCCAGCCTGGAAAGGTTAGGTTTCCAGGGGTTCCTTCCCGGTGGCTCTTACTCATACAATCGAAGCAAGTGCTGAAGCTCCAAGTTACCCTGTAGCAAAGGCGTTTCACATTTCTCCCACAGTTCTGTCAAGGAAAGAGGCAGCTTTGGTCACTTCTGGTACTCTCGGCAGCACGGCAGAATGGGACACCACGGGCTCCGCGCCAAACACCTCTGATTTCAATCCCCACGCCGTCCCTTCCTGGCTGGGAGAGCCTGGGCCAGTCGCTTACACTGAGCCTTGGTTTTCCCTCCAGGAAGTGGGGGTCCGACAACACTACCTTGTGGGCTACTGGGAGAGTGTCCGTGCCAATCAAGGTGGGAGGCTGGACACAGGCCCTGGCACAGCACCTGTGCCGCCGTTGCCTTTCTCCCCACAGGAACTGCATGTGAACTTCCCATCAAATGCCCCTTAAAAGGGGAGCGAGCCTGAGGAGTGACTGGGGCTTCCCCGGGATCAGATCACGGCACACACGACTCCTCACGGCATTCAGGGGGCTGTTTGCTCAGAATGTGACAATAGTCATTAGGCAACAATTAAAAAGGAGGTCGGGAAGTTTTGTTTTTTAATTACTTGGTAAACGGCTTACATAATACAGAATGAAAAAAGCAGTATACAGATTGTATGTTGAGTATGTCTTCAACCATGGCTTTTTCTTAAATCAGGCTTTTAAAAATAGACTGGAAAGAAATACAGGCAATCTCAATATAGCAGCTGTAATATACTGGGTGGTTTGGTCGTCTCGTCTTCATTCTTAGAGAATGTATAGCTTTTCCACCATGTGCCTGTGTTCTTTTCATATCAGGAAAATACTTCACAAGTAAATACTCCAGAAGGCCAGTTCTATAGGAGGTAAGACAAATAAGGAAAACGAGATTTTGGGGCACACCCAAAAGGTTAGGACCTTCCAGAACTACGCTCCCAACCCAGCCCCCAATCAAATTTTGCTGTCATTGCTGCTGATTTGATGGCCAAAATTTCATGGATCAGATCAATTAAAATAATAAAGAAATCTGACAACATGACAACTTAAATAAAAACATGTGAAATGGTGCAACTCAGGGTCCGGGCAGGGCTGGGTGAACAGAGGCATGCCGAATAAAATTGGAGATTTTAGACAAGAGGCTTTGATTGGGTTCGTAATATTGGTGTCACTTGGAAAAAAACAAGCAAACAATAAGAAACTAAAAATAGGCAGGCCTGCGTGGGCGGCCTTTAAAAACTCTGCTACCAGGGATGTATCAGACCCACGGGGCAGTCAACTCCTAATGGCCTTCCTGCCCCCGCACCAACTCAGACGGCACTGGGGAGAGAACTGAGACAATGTCCTGTTGGGCAGGGATGCAGGTGGACACAGACAGTGCTGTGAACAGCATATGTGTGTCCCCCAAAACTCTTATATTGAAACCCTAATCCCCAGGTGATGATGTTAGGAGGTGGGAGATTTGGGAGGTGACTGGGTCATGAGGGTGGAGTCCCCAGGATGGGACAGTGACCTTGCAAGAGACAGGAGAGCTAGCTTCCTCCCTCCCTGCACCATTGCAAGACGCAGTGGGGAGGTGGCTGTCTGCAAGCCAGGAAGAGGGAGCAGACCCCAGATGCATGTGGAGGGTGTAAGGCACCAGGGGGTCTGAGCAGGAGCTCCAGGTTGGAGCAACAGGGCTGTCAGCATCCAAGGTCCCAGAAGACAAAGGGACTCAGAGTCACGCAGGGAGGCCCTGTAGGGGACAGTGACCTGCTGCCCAAGGACAAGGCCAGCTGGAGATGTCACTGCAGGGAGGAGAGGAGAAAGCCCAGACGTCCTTCCTCCTCCTCGATGCTGCTGGGCTCCCATCACCAGCAGACCAGGGGCATGAGGTGCAGGGAAGAGTGGACTGTACCCATGGAGGACAGATGGATACCACCAGGATGTGTCCCACCAGCAAAGCAGGCAGTGGCTCGGGGCTCTATGCCAAACTCTGGTTCTTGCACAGAAGTCTGCATGTTGGGCTGAATCACCCTTATATTGCCAGTTTACCTTGCCAGCACTCTGAGCTAATCTCTTTTTTAGCTCTCTGATAAATGACTGTCTCTTCTTCATTTTTATTAAGAAATGTTCCTTTCCTTGTAATATTTGCTAGTTACACCTTGATCTCATAAATTTAATTTACTGTTTCAAATTCTAGCAGGAGAACTGCTTTTAAAAATGCTGGAAAGCCGTCATTTTATAGCCAGGGAGAGAAAATAATCGGTTTTGCCCATAATTTATTTCTTCTAGCTTTGGAAGCAAAACTCTGGTTTTCCAAGAGCTTCAATGAGTAAATGCAATGGGAACCTCATACTGGAGTGCCCTAGGGTGATGCAGAGGCTCTGTTTTGGACAGCAGCTAAACGCACAGCAAAGGCAGTTCTAGAATCAGGGTCACTATTTTAGGGAGCCCCTTGCAAGGTGCCCTCTTTACATGCTTCACAAAGCACACAGTCGGGGCTGTGAACTGCATCTCATTTTGAAACTGTTTTCAAGACTTCTCTTTTGTTTACCCAATAATTGATGAGCACAATTATAAACATTTATTTCAGTGGTTTCCCTCCTAGCAACTCGTCTCACTGCTGTGCCGAAGTCACCCCGTGGAAATACACTAATGGATGATCTCAAATCTGTGCCTAATTGTTCCACGTGTTTGCATCACCGATGAGGGTATAATTGCAAGTTTCCCCAGTACAAGCACCATGCTCCACGGTTTACGATTCCAGTATCTCCAGGTGTCTAGCACCATTCACACACCTCTGTGTCAATGAATAGATGGGAGTGATTTCACAGCAACGTCTTTCATCTCTGGCAGGGTCCTGGACGGCACAGCGGATGAACCTCACTGTCCCTCAGCAGGGAGGCCGGAGCCAGTGCCCTGCTTTTGTTAGCAACAGTGGCTGAGTCAGGCCCACAGCTGTCTGAGCCCCTTCTCCACACACCTATACCCACTGCAGGGTCCCCAAAAGGAGGCCACGAGGCAGAAAGGCGGGTGCTGACATTTGCGAGCATGGACAAGGCACCAGGCCCCGATGATGCTTTACATTATCATCTTGTAATTCAAGCAATTATGTGAACTCGGCGCTTTATTCCCTCTTCACAGATGAGCAAACAGATGTGAGGTGGGCCCTGACACCTGCTGGAGGAGCACAGCCTCAACCCGTGCAGGTCAGACCATGCAGACACAGCTTGGGGATGAGCACTCCCTGCTCTCAAAGCTCGAAGGGAACTAATGTACAGATTTGAAATGTCCCAGGGGAAATAACGCTCCGATGTTAGCTATCATTTTCCACAGTTAAGGCACTGCAAAGATCTACACTGGTAGCGAACAAATACATTGGCACATTTCCCTGTGAACTATTTATCCGAATTTCATCTAAAAATATGACTATGAATTCAAATGAGCCTGAGAATCTTTTGAAATTTATATTCAAATGTACCGAGGGGTGGATTTACTGTTTATTTTATTCACACTTTAAGTGCCTTTCGCCACAAGTAATAGATATATTGGTTGCATGCATTTAATTAACAAAGATTTACCCACCAAACTGGCAAGGTTACTGCTGCTTGCCTTTCAGATATCCTTGGGGTTGCTTCTTTAAAAGCAAGTGTTTTATTTCACAGAGTAACTGTGAGCGGCTCATCTCTCCACATCAGAACACTGAATGTGGCCCAAGCCCCCGATCCCCTCTTCCCTTATGGTCTCAACAGTAGGCCCTGGAGCGAGTCGTGTAGAGCTCATCTCTGCTGGAAGACCGAGGTGTGGGCTGGGCCCTAACCTCTAGAAGAGAGAACACCTCTGTGAGAGGTGCCCTCCTGAGCACGGACGGTGCCGGTTTCACTGAAACGAGAGCAACTCCATCAGTTCTGGTTCAGGACAGAACCATCTGTCTGTCTGTCTGTCTGTCTTTCCATGCATCAGCGGGGTAAGATCTGGACCAGGCCCAGTTGTGATGGCTGCACCTTGGCCACTCTGTCCCCTCCGTGGTCTGGAATGCTCATGGGCCAAGGCCGCAGTGTCGCCTTGTCCCGGCTGGCCTGGTGCCTGCCTTCTGTCTGATTCCTGACTGGTCCTTCACGCCGCAGCACAAAGCTCACAAGGCTCGGGTCCTCTTCAGTGTTGCCTGCCAGCTCCCCGGGGAGGGCCTGCCAGGCCTAAGTCACTGACATCAGCCCAAAAGAGGACACCCGCTGGCCTGGGCTCTGAGAGGAGAGAGCCTGCTGCAAGCCAAGCCGCCCTGGATCTGAGACGACGGTCAGCTCCCTGTTCTCAGAGGCTGCACGGGCCGAGCCTGCCTGAGTCTGTCATGGGGTCACATCTGCAGCATGGACCTCAGTGGGCAATGGGAAGTCGGACAGGGTGTGCCTTCCTTCGCCTGAGAAACAGAGGGCCCGTGCCAGGGTGGGAGTTCTGAGGAGGACTCCATCGTCCCCACACCCTCAGGACACGCACGCCCTCAGGATGGCTGGCAACTGCAGCACCCCGAGCATCACCGTGCCTCACCTAGGATAGAGGTGACCCCCGAGGCCTGGAACTTCGGGGCAGTGACGTGGTCATCGCAGGCTACCTCCTCCCAGGTGCACTGAGGATACAAACGCCTACCTGCCTCGTCCCCCCTTAAATTCCACGAGTTTGTCCTTCAGTTTTGAGAAATCAGACAAGTGTCCTGAGCCCACACCTATCCATGTTGCTCCTTTAGTTCTGGTCACCTGACATCTGGTGATAATACTCATATGTCCCGCTGGTCAATTATTTACTGAGTTCCAACCACAAAGGTGCTTTCCATAAATGAGCTTATTTAATCCTCACAACAACCTGCAAGATAAAAACTCCCTTTTTACAAATGAGGAAATTGATTCGAATCCAGGTCTGACCCTGATCCTACAGCCGCAAAATGCCCAAGTAAATACCACTGTCAGAGTGCCTGGTGCTCCAGGGACTTCCTAAGTCATTTTTTTGCCTCTCCTTTTAAAGACACAGGGTAAGTTTTTGGTATAAATGTCCAAGTGACATCACCTGGCCTCTCTAGGGCTTTCTGTTGCCACGCACTGTCTGAAGGCTACAGCATAGGGCAGTAGCCAGTGTTGTCACCATTCTGAGAACTATGGGCTGCAACGACAGGTGGCCCACTAGGTCCGACCTGCACAGAAGCACAGAAGTTGTTTCTAAAATTAAAGTGCAAATGCCAGCAAAGCAACAGCTATTCCACAGGACACCCGCCCAGACCCTGCAACCCAAGGGTCGGTGCGCTGTCTCCTCTCGACACCCTTCCACGCGGGGCATGCGTGCCACATCCACGAACGCGGCAATGGCCCCCAGTGAGGTGAGCACGCACGTGGAACATCATCATGACAGAAAACCTGCTTCAGTTCCCAGGAGTGAATATTCAGAGTCCATGGCCATCTGGCTGCCATTTTCACAAGCTCTTCGCAAAATCTGGCTATAATTCTACCAAGTCGTGAACGTTAGTTAATTCTTTCAAGGTTTAGCTAGGCGGATTGAAGAGAATCACAGAACTTGCTAAGCTAAAGCTTGCCACGGCTGAGGAGGGGAGCGCTGCAGTGGTCGTAAAAGGGGAGCGTGTGGATGGGGAAGGGCAGTCGACACTGGAGAAAATGGAAAAGATGGCAAAGTCCCACTGTGTGCATGGCACTCGCAGGTATGGGACTTAGGACGACAGAACTGTTGCTCAATTACAGCTGGTTAAACCCATTTACGAAGCAAACCCGCTAACCTACTTCAGACCACAAACATTGCTTACAAACTACCAATTAACATTCAACAGCTAACATTTATATATCATTATTAAACGAGATCCCTAAGGAAGAATAAGAGACAAAAAACTTTAGTGACAGCCTTGAAAGAACGAAAACTGGATATATTTTCTAGATTCTTCATCCATTCCAAGAAGCCAGCACCCTTATTTCTATATTTCTTATTGATTGCTCACTCTTATCTGGGACATCAAAAAGCTATGCCCATACCAGCAGGGCGGGGGGTCCCCCGTTCTGCAGTGTGCTGCTTAGGGGTGAGAACAAACCACAGCACTTTCTAGTGAGCTGACGAGGACGAGCAGCTGTTAGCCCTCGTGTTTCAGTTCGACACGCAACGCAATGATCTCACTCTGCCAGAAATCCTGCAAATCTTTCTTTCGTCTTCTGAAGTTAATTATTTCCTCAGTTTGTCAAGTATTAAGGATGAAATCTTCAAAACGATATCGTACACAGTGCTGACCTGTGTTGGTAACCAATCTGTTTGTATTCCTGAAGTCTCTATAAATGGAAGAGCCAGACCATTGTTGAACACCCAGTGCTTTGGTCTCTGAGCTCTGAAGGGCTCTACCTGAGGAGAGACCCATGGTGCGTATGGGGTGTGCGCCTCTCAACATGCCTGCCTCGTCCCCAAGACAACGAGTGCCGTGGGCAGGACTGGAGGGACAACACGAGGAGATGCCAAGAAACCCTGTTTTCAAATATTGTCAAGCCACACAGTTTTCTTAGTGAACGCCTTTATCAGATTTCATTTAAAGAAAAGATTCTTTCACTTTAAAAATACTGATTTTGTTCAATCTGTTCACTCTTCAGAAGAACAAACAAAAACTGAGACCCAAAAAGATGAGGGTATAGCTGAGGTCGGCATGGCGCAGGCCAGCGCGGGGAAGACAGAAGCTTCCAGGCGGCCGCTCCCCATGCACCTGTGCCCTCACAGCCCTGGACGCCACTCGGGAAAGGTGTGAAGAAACAGGCGGTCCTCTCATTGATGGTTTGACTTCACAAAATGCTCTAAGAGGTCTAGATGTCACATACAGCTCAATCTTTTTCATGAGAAATCTTTATTTCTCTTTCTATGGTAACAAAAAATACCTGGTATGTGATGGAAACAGAAGTGAGGGTAATGGCATCACCTAAATAAAACACCTCCTGCCAAGATGGCAGGACATTGGAAATGATAGTATTTGCACTTTGGGACATGCAGACATAAATATCTCACATTAAGTGCTGCATCATCCAAAAGCACGTTGTATTTATGTGTGACGCCTAATTGCATATGCATAAATGACAAGAAATGTTTAAGACAAGCCAATACTGGAGCCCTGACCACAGGCCACGCCGAGCTCCATTCAGGAGTGCCTAGCTTGCACCAGATGGAGGGGACAAGCCTCAGGTGCCGAATCCGCAAGTGGCCTCTCGAGTTCATCAGAGGGAAGGCCTTTGGATACCCTCCAGGGTAGGTCTGTGGTGTCCTTCCCCGGGTCCTTCATTTGAAGAGCCAATCTGACTTCCCAATCCTCTGCCAAGAGCACAGTCAGGTGTGCGGACTGTCGGGACAATTTACCAGGACCCCTTTTCCACCTGGATCACAGGTCTCCTCCCACCACAGGCACGCTCACTGGATGCTGTGCTCCCACCCCACCATGGCCTACCAACTCCCAAGACCCAGAGGGGCAGCTGCGGGTCAAGGCTGTTGCTCCCTTCAGGTAGGAAGGGCAGGCAGGCCAGGGGCTGCTATGAGCCTGCCATTTCTAGGCTGAGGCCGTGCAGGGTGTCTGTAGCTCCTCGTTCCCCCTGCCCCCCACAGACCTGCCCAGAAGGATAACACACCCCATGTGAGGTGACTGCTCGCCCTCCACCAACCATCCACATGTGAAGAGCGCCCCCCGCTCCATCTCCCAGGAAGCTGTCATCGGCCAGTCGCCCGTTTCCTTCAGAGACTTGGTTTTATCTATCACCGTGGGAGTGAGGAGCCTTTGTCTTTAACCAGTTAGCTTTGGTTAGGGATTTGGTGGTTCCCCCTTCTTTTAAGTCAAAAATTTAAAATTTATCTCTCCACCCAACCCTTTAAAAAGTTCAACTCCCCACATCTCAGTACTCAACCCCCTACCTAGCTGAAGAACATCAAGGGGCAGTTAGACAAGTAAAAATGTGTGAAAACCATCCAGTGCCCTGGCTTTGGGGGGACAAACCATCCTGTTTCCTGTCTGGATTTCATCACATCACAAGGACCTCACCAAGAGGATTCTTCCAGAAGGTGTAAAGAGCAGGTGGCGCACATCATTCCATCACCAGCCTCTCTGGGCTCAGGCAGTGCCACCAAGTCAGCGGGAGCCCATGGGGGTCCCGGGAGCAGGAGGGGGCAGCTGCTGGCACGTCCTTGTCAGTTTCATCAGAACCGTTTGTCAGAGCACAAGTGCATTAAGACCTCCTGTCCCTGCATAAACCTGTCAAGTGAAACATCACGGCGCCATTTCTTCCTCTTCTCCACACCTGTCCCAAGACTGACATGATCCCTTTTCCATTCCAGACACATGACTGTGAGGCCTCGGACTACTGGCATCTCCAAATATCATCCCCAGGACTGCGTACTGCCCCTTTGGACCAGTCAGCGAAGAGGTGTGGATGGACGGTGACATGAGCGCCCTGAAGTGGGGAAGGGGCCGCGACTGAAGAGAGAGTGACCAGGGAGTACTCTGCTGCTCCTGAGCTGCTGTCACCTCTGGCATCTCAGCATATCCCTTTCTCCTTTGAGACTCATAGATTATACAAGCTGTCGCTTGGCAGTCATTTCTTGCAAAGGCTACAGACCGAACTTGGGGCAGACTCACACACACACCTGAGCCAGATAAGCTGGGGGCCCAGTTGAAGGAGCTGGACCCTGAGGCTGGACCTCACCCCCACATCCCCACTGCTTGTCCTTCTTGGTGCAGGAGGGGACACTTCTCCCTCGGGGCCTGTCCTGACTGGAGGCCAGTTCAGCAAATCCTTTGTCACATGCCCAGGACCTTTGCCCAAACAAAAGGACATGTCCAGTTTCTTTGCAATGCTTCCTTTCATCAGCTAATAGAAATTGTATAAATCTGATGAGTTTTCCTTTTTACTCTGGCTGCCAGGAAGATCAGAGCTCATGTGTTACTACTATTAAGACATTACATGTCCCCTCTGTGAGCAAAGTATTTACATTTTAATTGGAACGTTTGCACTCCCAATCTTTGCCAAAATGTTTGACCTTGAACAGCCAGCAACTGACCTCCAGCTGACGAGAGTGCTGAGTGATATGACAATAATAATCATGGCCCAGTGAGCGTCTTCAGTGTGCAATATGCTCTACATTATTTCACTTCACTTACTCTTCCCAGCCCTATAAGGTGGGCACTCCATTCCCATTTTACACTTGAGGAAACTGAGACCCAGAACTGCAGACTTAAAAGGGGGCACATCACCCCCTCACACCTATAGGAATCCAAGGTGCTCTTATAATGTCCAGATCTTGAGAAAGCTACCCCTAGAGCCCCTCTCCATCACCCTGTGAGAGTCCCTCCAACAAACTGGACAGCAGTGCAGCTGGAGACTCATGTCCAACCTGCCTCATGTTATAAGGGGACTTGAAGAAGCCAAAGGAGCACAGTGACAGGAAATGAAGGATCTGGAGACTGGCTGTGTCCTCCAGGGGGAGAGAAAGCAACAAGGAGTCGTGGGCATTTAATCCACCCTCTTGGTGAAAGATGCAGAGGAGTCGGCTTCGAGTCACATAAAGAGAACTTGAATGATCTTGAGATTCCTACCTGTCCCAGAGATGGAAAGTCCCTGTGGCAGGAGCTGTGACCGTCCAATAAATCACCGCTGGAACACGTAAATGCCCTTGGAGATGCACCCAGCTAGTTGCCCTCCATGTGACACTCGCTGGACAGAGGCAGCCTCTGACTTCTGAGCAATAATAAGTGAATTACCTCTGCGGTGCTCGGAGGGTCAACTGGAGAAGAAGAGATGGGCCAGGATGACCTTGGACAGAAGTCTCAGGTGTTAGCCCCACTTAGAGGCCCAGCTTCCCCAGTGCCAGCAGCCAGGAGAGGTGAGGGCTTGAGGAGACTCACATGTGTCCTCTCATCCCAGGGCTGCCCTCGTCACTTGGCACTCCTCAGGGTGTGCCCGAAGGGGCACAGGCATCAGGAGAGAGGATAGACAGGAAAGTAGACCAGATAAGGTCAAAGCAAGAGCCATGGGCATGCAGCTGAGCAGCCCATGGAAATTCAGTGCCACTATTACGCCTGCTGCCCCATCTGCAGGACCCAGAATCCCTGTCCCCAAGGGCCTCCTATTCGCACCAGCACATGAAGTCTGCCCCATGGTACTCATTTCTATGCAGGGAAAGTCCATTCTTCTTGGTATTGGTTATTCTCACTTATTTTCTGGGAGACCAGAACCCCTCAGAGTCACTTCCATGATCTTCTAATGGGTCTCTGACATCAGCTGAGGACCTGTCCTATTCAACCTTCTGAGAAGTCAGCCAGACCCCATGTCCAGCAGGGACGAAGCAAAGGATGGGCACTGTGCTAACCTGTCGCTGCCTGAGTGTCACCTGTGCCTAGCAAAAAAGGCCAAGAGCAACCTGGGGCACCCCCCCCCCCGAGGCCCACCCCTGCTGAAGAGCCTCTGGAGTGGGTGTTCCTGTCCACACACAAGGCAGGGACACAAACAGAACACTTGTCCTTCAGGAAAGTCCTCTTCATGGACCCGACTCCCTCGTAAATGATGCAAGGGGCCAACAGAGCTATAGACTCCAAGAGAAGGAACCACACAGGGCACACAACAGGAGCCCGGTAACAGTCATGACAATGGCACAGCCAAATCCAAGCCCAGGAGGGGACAGGCAGCCACTTCCCTGCCCTGTCCCTTGGAGACAAGCCCCCCATCAGGGAGCGACCTATGTAGGCCAGTAAGGAGGCCTGCTACTGTTCACCCAAACTAACACGGAACCCACAGGCTATCAGGGGGGTCCGATGGGAACACGGCCGTACAGTGTGATTAAACACGAACAAAATGAAGTACCTGCTCATGGTCCCTCGGCTCCAGGTAGCCGTCCTCATTACACCCCACTCCTGCCCTGCTGTACCACAGGGACCCCCATGGAAGCCCCTCTGGCACCCAAACCCCAGACCCCACCCCATCCAGCTTGGCCACTGAAGCCCCCACACCATCCTGAGGAAGCCGCCCAACCACTGGTTCATTGCCTCACCCCTGGAAAATACCACTGTAACCCCACACCCTCCATGGAAACTCTTAAAGAAGCAATGAGGGGCCCTGAGGACTCTGTGTCCACAGGGGACTCAGACAACCCCTCTGTCTCCTCTACACTCATGGACACTGCCACCCTCACTCACATGGGGGAAGGAGAACATGGCACCCCTATTATCAGCTGCTTTGAGCCTGAAACGGAGCATACCCCTTAGGTAAACCAACACCCCCTCTACGTGCAAGAAATAAAATCCAGGATGATTCACAATGTGCTGCAGGGTAAGGATAGTCAGATTCAGCCAGAGGACCCCCGTCACCCCCACACTGAGCCCCCAGGGCACAGCAAAGTCGGAGTTTTCAGGAGTCAATGCATGTGGGCTCTTCGTCCATAGCCACTGAGACCAGGAGGGTACCAGGAGGGATATGAACAGAGGCAGCCCCTGGCGTTGGGAGGGTGAATTTAGGACCGACAAGAGGCAGGATAAGAAATCCCAGCATGGTCAGGAAAACTGGGCTCCTCGAGGGCAGGGACAGCCTCTGCTGTCCTTGACATTCAGACACTGGGCATACTCAGAATGCAGGAGGAGGTGTCTCAGAGAGAACCCCAGCTTTCTTCTCATTGCAGCTTCTTTTTACTCCCTCCCTAAAAACCCGTGACGGGACGAAACCGCGGTCCTGTATCAGCTGAGAATCCGCGGTCCCGGCCATGCTCCGGCCCTCTCCACGCTCTACCCTGGCCCCACCAGCCACAGGTACAGTGGCAGGTCCCCCTAGGCAGGGGGCCTCAGAATGCCAGGCCGGAGCAGCTCCAGCAGGCCCTGTGACTGAGAAAGCGTTCCCGCCAGAATGGCACCTTTCTTTCTGGCCAGCTGCTCTAGCCCAGGCAGGCTGCCGGAAGTGGTCCGCTTGCCCAGGGTGACAGCCCCAACCTCCACAAGTGTGGCTGTGCCTCTGGGTCTTGTGTGGCTTCTGGTAGGTACTGTGCTTCTCTGGGCTTTCTTCCTGGAATGCTGTGCTTCTGGTCATGGAAACACTCAATAAAACAATGGATTCTTCAAAGCTATGCAACAGATGTGGTCTTGGAGCATGCAAACAAAACCATGGGACCTGTCCCTGACACCCAGTCTGCTGGCGAAGCGTGGCATGCTTCTCTCATGCTTTAACTCGCTGTCCTCACGGTTTCACAGGAATTCCTGGGGTCCAGGGGATGCCCTCCTTCCCAAGAGTCAGAAAGGAAGCTGCCTCGCCCACCTGAGTGGCACAGGGCTTGGCGAGATCAGAAGAGTGTCTCTCTTACTCCCAGAAGCATCCTGATTGGGAAGACAAGTTGCACGGTGACCCCACCAGCTAGGCGTCAGAACTGCTTCTGCCCCTGGTCGGCTCGAGACCTGGAACTGCCACTGAGCCCCAGGTCCGTTATGCTCATCTGTAAAACGAAAGGGTCATCACAGCTTTGAAGGACACTAAAGCCATCAAATAGCTGTTCCAGTGGAAGTGCTAGGCCAAGCTGGCCCCTGCCCACCAGCAACCCCGAGGCAGCCTTGCAGGACTCCTAGCAGGATTCGAGAACAGAAATCACAGGCACAAGCTGTGCTATCTCTAAAGGTGGAGCAAAAAATAACCCAATTTGCCAAAAAATGGACAGAAAGCTTCACCTGAATGTCCTTAAGAGAAGCCTGTCACCCTAACTTCTGTGTCCTCCTACTGGGAGAACACCATATTTTGCTGTGTGCAACACGTGCCTGTGTATAAGGTATGCCTGTATAATGCACACCCACGTTTTGGGCCCAAACTTTCAGGGAAACAAATCTTTTAATTTTTTAATTCAAATTTTTGTTTATATTTAGGTACTTGATTTTTAGCATTTATTTCTTAACATGTGGTATAAGAAATTTTATGTAACATAATTACAAAACACAAGAACAAGTACAAGGTACAAGAAAGTTTATGTAAAAAAACCCCGATTATCATATTCCAGGGTTTTATTCTGCAGACAGATATCGTTACAGATTTCTAGAGTTATTAACTCCTAAGCATAAATAAAAGAATTAAAAACATTTATATAGATATAGAATGAGTACTAGCCACATATAATGTGCATCCCTATTTTTCTCTCACAAATTTGGACAAAATAATACGGCAACTCCCACAGCAACTCCAAACCTGCACGTATGCAAAATCCCGCCCATATGTGCTCCTTTAGCTGTGACTGGGCACTCACTCGCTAACCCAGTATCTGTGGTTGGTCCATCCTCGCCAGAAGGGTCACTGATCCACGGGGGTAAACACACACAGATGCGTTCCATCAATGGCAGCGGGCAATAAGGGGCTGGATCAGGCAGTCGGTGCCTCATTTTACTAAACTCCCCACCCTTGAGAATGTGACCAAGTCAGTAAGTCTTAAAAATTCAGCAAGATTTTAAAGCATTTGTTATGCTACTCCCATCGTTTCTGGAAGTCAGAACTTTCCAATGGGTCTAGAAGTCACAACCCTGACAATTCTGATGAACACTGAGGGTATTTTTCAAAATTATTCATACCAATTTTGCAACATCTATAGAAAAGCAAACTGCCCTAGGTCTGACAGATAAAGACAGCTCCTTGGGGAGGGGCTCCCAGCACAGCCCCTCTTATAACACAGGAAGGCACCTGCTTCTGCTTAACTGGGGAAGCTCAGTCTCTGTACATTCTCTTTGAATATGAGACTTCTTAAAGAAAAGACTACAAAGTCTTACACACACTCCAGCAGTTTTTGGTATTAATTTTTGTGCTTTTTTCATTTTTTTCTTTTAAAGCGAGCTGAAACTTTTTCCTGACTCCCAACCACAGGGGTCATTGCTTAGTCCACCAGCTTCACGCGGATTCAGACTCTGCTTTCTAAGTGTGGCTCCAGAAATGCAGAACCAAGGGTCCGAACCTGACTCAGAAAGTGTACTTTCACAGGCCTCTCTGTCCCGACTCAGTCATGTCTTCGTCTGGGAGGCCCTTCCCCACACAAGACAAGAGGCTTCCCATGGGTAGACAGCCCTGGGGCCGGATGTCACCCCAGAAATCACATCAGCTTCCCGCAGCCAGCGCTGTGCTGGGGCTCCACAGCTTGGGTGCATGTGATGACCAGGAAAGGAGCTCAGAGATGGAGGTATCTTTAGAGGCATTTCAGGTGCAAGAACTTCGACGGCAGCCTACCCTCTCCCTGGTGCCAAGTGGATCAGTACAGCGGCCAATGGACAAGAGTCCTCCAAGTTCTCGTGACCTCCAGGACAAGTCTTCTGAGTGTACCCCCCGCCCCTTCCATCTTCCCTTTGCCTGAGATGTGACCATGAAATCAACCGCGACAACAGGACCAAATAAAAGTCAAGTCGATGCAGTTATGCCCAGGGCCTGTCGGCACTAAGCTACCCCTTCGCTTCCCACAAATAAAGTCAGCGTTGCGTTCAAGTTCCTTATTATTAATAGCCCATTTAGCACTTAAAAGCATGCCGCTGATCCTCACACAGACACGGTGAACACTTGCTCAGGAGGCCTGAGGAGGAAGAAGTGCTGCTGAGTAATATACCATGAGAGTGAAGCTCTTCAATTACGACTGGCCTCAATAATTCATGAGGCGCGTCTTCTGTTGTCCCAACCTCACACTTATACAGAACTGGGAAGCTCACAGCAAGCAATTCGGGATCAATAACGTGATGAATACCACCGGGGCCTGTGCCAAAACACAATGGGACCCAGCTCGAACTCTCACATGTGGACAGAGTGCATTAACTAAGTACCAGACTGAAGACGTAAAAAGGTTTCTTTACACCAAGGTCCTTCAAAGACCCAGACTGTCTCCCCGACCCACCCCAGCACCAGTGAATGGCAGAGGCTCCCCAGGACAAGGAGTGGTCCCTCTGGCTGCTGAAGCATTGTCCACCATGGCCAAACCCTCATGCACGGAGAACCCCCGCTGCCTCGGGCAGGTGAAGGTGGTGCCCACCAGCACGGAGTGACCTGGGAGCTGAAACCACAGGATGGCAGACTCACATCACAGCTAAAGACCTGGGGGCTGGGAGGGAGGGGTGGACTCACCACTGACTGTCCAGCATTAAGAAGTCACCAAGAGTCTCTGATTGAAGTCTGACACAAAAAGGAATGGAACGGACGCAGGGCACATCGGGAAAACGCAAAAGCATAACAAACGGCAAGTATTATTCACACAGCAGTTTGCAAATTGGCTGTGATGTCTCATAACCTGAAGTTTGAGTGAGGCAGTGCCAACACCCAGCTGGTGCAAGCTGGGAAACAACTGGGCTGTAAAACCTTAGAAATACGACTTGATTACAATGAATACTTCTCCCAAAAGGAGCTAATCGCACAGCATTCAGCTGCTCCGGGCAGCTCCAATAGGCGTGCCGGATGTGCATTCTTACCTCCAACATTTGGGGACCTCGTCAGCTCAGGCCCACACCCCTTCCGGGAACCCGGGCCTGAGACAGGGCCAAGTGCGGCCTGGCTCAGGGAGAGGAGATGCCCAAGATAACCCCAGAGGACTCTGGGCCGAGTCTCACCTTCCTTCCTCTTATCCCACAGCAAACTTTGAAAAAAATTCTAAGGAATTCTCTTCTGTATTTACAGAACATACATATATATTTTTAAAACCCACAAATAGGGCCATTCTTCAAACCTTGATATTTATCACAGCAGTTAAGAACTCAGGCCCTGAAGTCACAGGGTGGACCACACATCTGAACACTGCCTACATCCTAGGGCCACTGTGAGGACTGAACAAAACAATTCAAATAAAGGGCACACTGCAAACTCTCTGTAAGTAGTACAGACTGAATCGCTGGAGATTGCTCCACCTCATTCTTTAACAGCTGCACAATTCCATGGTATGAACACAACAGTGCTTTAACCAATCTCTCCTCACAAAAAAAATTAGGTTGCTTCTAGTATTCTAACAGAAAACAATGCAGCAATAAAGATCCTTGTGCAAACATCTCTGCACACGTGTGCAAGTAGGTTGTAGAGTGGAATTTCAGGTCACAGAGCTGTGCATCTTGTGGATATAGTCAGTCGTCGTTTAAGAGACTACAATGACACTACTCCCACCAAGAGGGCTGGGGCCACCCCACACCTTCGCTGGTCCCCCCAGTGCCCTCACTAGTCTCCCCCACCACTATGTGAGGCTTGGACGTGAGTGGCACTGAGCCCCAGGGTGGGACATTAGCAGGGAGCCAGGTGCCTGCCAGTTTCCTGCCTCCTACCCCAATGCCAGTGGTCACCTGAGTGCTCCTGGGAGCGTATGCCTTGATCCCTTCATCTCCCACTGCATCCTCAATCTCTGTTTAGATCTGTTTTGCATTAGCTTTACATGGCACATGTTTATCTGCAGGGCAGGGAAGAGACTGTCAGGTAAAAACCAGAGAGTGACCAGTTCGGCCAGCCGCCCATCAGTCCTTCAGCCCCAAGAAAGCCTCTGTGTCCTAAATTAGCCAGGAACACAAAGGAGAATGAAGGCCTTGCTGGAGCAAAGAGAAGTTTATGCGAACTCAGAAAGAACCAGGCCATGGGACAAGCAGGGGCCCACAAGGTCCCTCTGTGCACATGCCTGCTTCTTAGTGGGATCTGCAGTCATGAGAAACCATAGGGAGACCTTTGGTCCAGGCCCTGTCCCTGGTGCCACCTTTATACAAATTATACAAGGCCTCAGAGATGCTGATGCAGCTTGGAAAGCCATAGTGTGGGGAGCGAGGGTAGGGGAGAACAAACAAGCATGAGAGGCAAGGGGAGAACAAGCTTCTCCTTCATAAAACCATGAGGTCCCCAGGACAGGAGGGAGCCCACACTGCACGCAGGTTTGAGGACAGGATGCAACTGTATTTGCAGTGAAGGTCAACTTTTAGAGTGCCGTTCATATATGCAATGTCTGTGGCTAACTGACAGATTGTCAGAATACAACTAAACAGGCAGCTTTCAAATACAGCCACACAGAAGGGGAGCTCTGCAGATAGCCAAGACCCATCCTGTGGGGAGACGGGACCACCCCTACCCCGCCTGGTCATCTCCAGCCCATGTGCCAACAGATTCCACATGGTCCAGCACTAAGTGGCCGTGTCACAGAAGTGCAGCTCCCTTGAGGGACCTTAATTCAGATCCCTCTTGTGTGGGGTCTGTAGCCTTGGGAAAAGGCACGTAGGCCTCGAGGGGCCAGAAGCCACCCCGTAATGTCACAACTCCACACAACAAACAGAAACAATCTAAATCAAACCTCACCACAACCACCCCCTTGAGAGATAAGAAGACCGAGGCACAGAGATGTTAGGGACCTCCCTGTCATGTGATGAAACCCATTTATCAACTGCAGTGCCAGCCTCTAAGTCTAGCAGTTTCTTTTCGAACCATTTTCCTCCCCTTAGAAACCTCTCCCTGTGATTAAGAACAGTTGTGATGACTCTGAAGATCAACCAAGTTATTTGTCCACAGACGTCAGAAGGCCTTGTGGCTCCTGAGCACTTCAAAAAAAAAAAAAAAAAAAATCAACAGACGTTACCACATGCCTCTCCAGGCCCGCAACCCCAGGGTCCACCTTCCTGGTGACCTTCAAAGGTGAAACTGGGTCCTTTCTGAGCTTCTGGGTTTCCCTCCTTTAGATGCCCCCCGCCAAAATATAAAGGATTTGCATCGTCTCGTTTTCTTCTGGTGGGGAAGAGGGGACAACAGCCCCCACGTCCTTCTCAATTGAGCTCTCCCAGTATCACAGGTTACCTGACATCATTGCTTTTATGGTGAGTCTGTTTGCAAACACCAAAACCACAAAAATGATAAAAAATTAAAGAAAGCTGAATGGCTTTCATCCACCTGAGTGAAATTATCTTGCAAGGTGCTTTCCTGGATATTTATTGTGTTTATTCCGATCTTTTCCAGGCCAGAAAATTCCTGAGCTCACGACAGGCTGTCGTCCTGTCACTGTGACAAACAGGCTGGCTGAGCCCGGGCTCTGCCTGCCACTGCGTTTTCCATCCTCCACACAGAATAGATTAGACATCACGCAGGCAGCATTTATTTTAGGAAGGCTTTTCATTATGGTGATGTGAAATGTCAAGGCTGAGACTCGGCGGGCTCTTGGCAGACCTGCAGGCCCACTCATTATCTGACCAACGCACAGTTCCTGCCATGAGCTGAGCAGGCTGGCCCACCCCCCAAAGCAGGCAACCCCCACATCCCAGTTAATTAACCCATTGGAAATGCAGCCGGAAGGATGAGTCCAGCATAGACATGGCCCTCCAAGGAGGAGGTGTGGTGGGGGCGGGGCCTTTGTGCTGACAGTAGTCAGACCATGAGGGCAAGAGAACAGTTATGAGTTCTCTGGGGGGAGGAGGACTCGAAAGTGTCCCAGCCCAGGACACAGGTGCCATGCCCATCCCAGATGTGGGGGATGATTTGTAGAGGTCATCGTGGATGCAGAAATGACCAGCGTGCTGCTAGAACCCATCCAGGAGGAGGAGTGGGAAAGGCCTCCGTGACACGGACTCTGCCATGCTGCTGGAAGAGCGACCACTTCACCAACAAAAGCCAAGCACAGAACATTGTGCTTGTCCCCATCAGAGAAGGCAGAGCACCCCGCCAAGACTGGGGGAAAGTGGGGGAGCAGCCCCGTTTCAAAAGATCAAGCAGCACCCTGCTCAGAGTGAGGCTTCCTTGCTCCTTGGCTTATAAAGTGCAGAATGAGCCCAATCTCCAGGGCCTTCGACCCTCGTAAAGCAGGTAGCCTGGTCTCCTTGACCCCCCATCCCCTCTGCCAGGTCTTAGTGCAGGGGTGCTGCCCCCAGCCGGGAACCTCACTATCAGAAACACCCCCTGGGACAATGAACTTGAGGGCCCTGAGTCACAGCATCAGGTGCTGTCAGCTGCGGAGGGAACTTCCTCACAGCCAGGACTGAAGGCTATGAGACACGACGTGCCCAGTGTCACAAGCTGGTCTGTGCAGTCAAGACAAGACAGCTGAGCGCTCACGCCTGCCCACGCCACCAAGCGGGCCAAATCTAGACTCGAGCCCTTCCTTCTCACTCTCATTTCCTTTCCACAAACATTTCACTTGCTGTTTTTCCTAGTTAATTTATGACATAGCCAAGAGAAGAAGCCGAAGGTCATCATTCCAAACACAAACTGAGCAGAGCACAGAGCGGAGAAACGGATAATCACCTCACAAGCCCTGAACTCACTCCCTCTCAGTGAAGCCTCCTAAAGATGATGGTCACCTTTCAGCCACCCTGCGCTAGCATACGGAACACTTTATAAAGTGGTGGGCGGAGGTCAACTGCAGTTCATGGCTAAGAAAACAACTCATAGCACAGAAGCTGAGATATTGCCATTTCTTTTTAGGGATTTATGGAAGAGCTTTGTTCTCTCACCCAAGCTGCCCCAGACAGCAAAGTCACAGACACCATAAACGAGGAGGCAGAGGAGGAGGAAGGTTGGGACACAGGATCGCTGTCTTCCTAAATGCCTACTGTCCCCAGCATTTTGTGTGTTGTGTCTTCAAGCTGAACCTAACACTACCGAATGAGTCTTCAGTTTTTAATCAGTTCACTATTTTATTCCATTTTATTCTGTCTGTTGCAGGGTTTGGGATTTTTCATTTGTTTTTGCATAGCATTATTTTTTAATAAGGCCAGTGTTGGCACATCTCATAAAAACATTTATTTATTAAGGGTCCCGGAGGCAAAAGCCAACTTCATAGGTGCTGCTCCCCTTTCCTGGCAAGCATTAGGAAACACAACAAAATAAATATCCATAAAAACTGCAGCACTTACCAAAGTCTTCTCACATGGGGAGAGAATAAGAGTGTCCCAAACGACAAACAGCTTGTGGCATGGGAAATAGTTCTCTAGAGTTAATAAGTGAATTAACTCAATAAAATTCCATTATAAGACAAGGACTAGGGATGCACGGGGAAGAGAAAGGCCCTGGTGAGCTTTTGGAGGCAGTGAAGGTTCTGGAAGGCAGGGACACACAGTCTTGTTCCTGTTTGCGTGTCTAGTGCTAGCACAGGGCCTGGCTCAAGGCGTACTCACCAGAGGTTTTTCTACCTGGTGAACTGCATACTTCAGTGGAAAACCAAAACCCTTTGTTCACAGTGAGAGCAGAGGAACCTGACAGAGGATAAGTATCTGAATTTCCCTCAAAATGCAGTTTTGTTTGGTCCTAGTCAGCCACGTGAACAACTGTGGAGCCCCTGAAGCTGTACCGATGCCACCTTCCTCCAGGAGACTGGCCCTTGCTTCTGTCCAGCGTCCAAGGGCCCAAGGACCTGACAGCCTTATTGAAACAGGATGAGAGACAGCTTGCAACTGCTCCCCCAGGATTGCCTAACACACACATCCTCCTCTCCTGGGTCTCCACCCCATCTCTTCACTCTGACCCTCCTTACATTTCCTACATTTTGTCTGGACTCTCGTGTTCTCAGCAAGTTGTCAAGCACTGTATGTAGGCCACCACTATTGGACACAGAATTCTACCTGGGATCGTGGCACTGAAATGGCTTTCGATTTCATTCTTCAGTAGACAGTGATTAAGCTGATATAAAAACGGCAGTTTCTAAATGAAGATGAGAGCATGATATATGTCATTCAGCCACTGACAGTTGCCAGTATAATAAGCTCCCAAATAGTTCATATTTTCTGAATGATTTACATTTTATTCCAACTGAATAAATAAATCTCAGTCCTTGACATTTTCTAAGCTGAAGAAGAGTTGTTAAGCTCATTCTGAAATATTCTTAGAATGAGAATCTAAAATTTAAAGGGTTGTTCTGAAGATCAGAGTGATACACAATGAATAGTAGCGAGCAAATTTGATGCTTACAGTGCAGAAATACATTCCCTTCCCTCACCTTACTTTTATAAAAGTACTTAATAGGAATTAATGATTGTTCCTAGTACAAATGCCTCATCTCATAATCAATGTTCCTGTGTATTTCACTGACATTGTATACCAACCACCAGAGAAGTGGGGTAAGGGATGAGAAAGGAAATCGGCTTCCCAGAAAAGCAGAAAAACATCAACTTTTGGGTGCTGATGAGGCCAGAATAGATGCTCAGAAACAGTCAAGAAATTTTGAACGTAAGATTATGTTACTTGTGGAAAACAGTAATTCCTCAGTATCACTTTTGAAAATCAAGACACTTAAAAACTGTGCAACCCAAACATGTCAAATATACTTAAGAAACTGTTCCAGTTTTTACCGTTATCAAATATTTATAAGAAAGTGACTAGTGTATCAGAAAAGTAGTATGTACTACCTCTTTATTGACACTTTCCACTCAAACATGTAACAAATATGTATGACTATTATTTAAGCCCTATTTCTTTTACTCAAGGGCTTTTAACACTCTGAAGGGATGATATGAAATAAATTCCAGACAGTGTTATCACCATTAATCATTTTTATTACAACATGATCAGCCTGCATCCTAGTTGAGTGTGACCATTTTTTAAATATGTTTATCAAAAACCATAAATGATATTACCATTTAAAATGTAATGGTAATGCTTTCAGAAAAATCTCAATAGTTAATTCAGCTGAGACTTGGAGTCACCAAAGTAATATTATTTGCAATAATAATAATATTGCACCCTGTCTGACCATCAACCTCCAACATTAAATGCAGAAACTTGGAGCTTCTGGGACTAGCAGCCAGGAGTGCCATCACCAAGGACTCTCTCTCCATTGCATACAATCCTCTCAGAAACACCAAGAATCTGGCACTCGCTATGATGTATATTCAGAGAGAGTATAGGTGAAGTCCTCTTGCCTTCTAACGAGTGCAGGTGCAAACTGTAAAGATTACCTGATTGGAAAGATAACGCAGTCTCTCAACGGTCAGCATGCTGCCCTGAAACGCTATCTTTGTCACTTAATCTGTGTTCTGGGCCCAAAGCCACTCCTTCCCCACCACGTTCTCAGAAATCACCTGCAGTTTCTGGCTCTGCTAGAATCACCTTTTCATCTGTGCTGACTATTTCATAGAATCAAGGACCAGAACACCTTGGTGAAGCAGGTACAAGGTCACAGGGAGGCCACGTCCCAAGGATGGGCGCCCGCCCCTTGGAGCTGAGCCCGTATTCCCACAGGGCTTTAGTCACATCTGTATCTGCTCATACAACACCTAAATCCAATGGAAGGTTACTGGTCTTAACCTTGGCCTATTTGCAGGCAAAAGCAGAGGAAGAGATTGCAGAAGTCCTGAAGTCTTTTTGGCAAAAGCGGATGTGCCACGGGAGGTGGGCTGGCTGTGTGGAGGACGACTCACGCTGCTCCTTCCCCCAAGTCCCACCGCCTGCCTCAGGAACGGCACTGCACTGGCCTGCCTCGTCTGCTGCCACGCAACTACAGCTACCTCAGAGGACGTACACATCGCCGCACTGGCTTCCAGCCATACCACAGGGTAATTACTGCTTTCAGCTGGACTAGAGCCACAACCCCAAATGGAAAAAGCCTCAGCCTCCCATGGCCAATTTAATTGGCTGCCCCGTCCATTTGCAAGTTAACTGTATTTTGCTGGTGGAGTCAGAACTGCCTTGCACCATTAATATAAAGTCCTTTCCCTTTGGAACCAGATCAGCCTTTTTTTCTGAAGATTCCGTCCACCAAACAAACCACTTCCAAACACACCCTTTGTACTGTATGTAGGACATTGCATCAAAAGCCGAACACGGGCTTTTAGAAACCCGCGGTGACACAGAATGCCCACGACATCTGAGGGAAAGTTTCTTTCTTTCATCTACCAGCACACCTCATAAAAGAATAACGAGTGACTAAAATGAGCCATCCTTTGCCTGTTTGTCACTCTAAATGTCAAGCTTAGACAGAACTTACTCTTAAAATTTTCTTAGAAAAATTAAGTACTCTGAAGTGGGCTTTTTGTTGTAACAAGTCTGAAATGACAGCTAGCTTCTTTGGTGTTGGTATTACTACATATTAAAAATCTGATGGAAATAAATAAATGGAACTACGTCAAACTAAAAAGTTTTTGCCCAGTGAAGGAAACCATTGACGAAATGAAAAGTCAACCTACTGAATGGGAGATGAGTCATAAATGATACATTAATAGGGGTTAATATTCAAAATATATAAGAAACTCATACAACTTACCACCAAAAGCACAAATAATCCAGTTTAAAAATGGGCAGAGGACCTGAATAGATATACTGTATTTTGCCATGCATAATATACACTTTTTTGCCCAAATTTGTGAGGGAAAAATAAGGACGTGCACTACACGTGGATAGTACTAATTCCATGTTTTCAATCTTTTATGTATCCTTAGGAGTTAAAAGTGTAACTCTAGAAATCAATAACAGTATCTATATGCAAACTAATACCTTGGAATAGAATAATTTTTTATATAAAAAATTTTTATACATAAAATTTTTTGTACCTTGTATTTGTTCCTGTGTTTTGTAACTGTGTTACATAAAATTTCTTGTACCCTAATATGCTAAAAAATAAATCCTTGGGAGTTCCCTGATGGTGTAGTGGGTTAAGGCTTCAGCGCTGGCGCTGTCAGCGTTGTGGCCTGGGTTCAATTCCCGGCCAGGGAGCTACCCACATACCAAAAAGCAAAAAAAAAAAAAAAAAAAAAAAAAAAAAAAAAAAAAAAAAAAAAAAAAAAAAAAAAAAAAAAAAAAAAAAAAAAAAAAAAAAAAAAAAAAAAAAAAAAAAAAAAAAAAAAAAAAAAAAAAAAAAAAAAAAAAAAAAAAAAAAAAAAAAAAAAAAAAAAAAAAAAAAAAA